>PDHQ01000005.1:226705-313067 GCA_003339415.1 Ophiocordyceps camponoti-saundersi (nom. inval.)
GGGGGGGGGCGGGGGGGGGGGGGGGGGTGATGGTGGGTGGGGGGGGGGGGGGGGGGGGGGGGGGGGGGGGGGGGGGGGGGGGGGGGGGGGGGGGGGGGGGAGTGAAGGAGCCTGAGCACTGAGAGTGACAGCGCGCACACAAACACACACACACACACACACACACACACACACACACACACACACACACACACACACACACACACATAGCGGAAGAGGAGAGACAATAGTACATACCTAGGTAGGTATGTAGTAGGCGTGAGGGAGAAGACAGGTAGGTACTGGTTGGTAGAGAAGAAGAAGAAGAAGAAGAAGAAGAAGTAGGCGGGTAGCCGCTGAAGAAGAGTCTGTTTATTGTCACTTGTCATTTCAGTTTTCTCTCGCCCCTTCTTTCTTTCTTTCAGCCAAGGCATAGCATCTGATATCGGCCATATCCCTTACATATCTGTACAGTACTTACGATGGCAATGCTGTCTAGGATAGACCCGGCAAGATGATTGGACTTGGGCGCCTTTTATGCCGGATACCAACTGCCTAGGCGAAAAGGAGAAAAGCGAAGTTATCAAGTCCGTTTCTTCTACGGAGTATGTATCCGAACATGGTAAATATGTGTGTGTGAGGTAGTATGTGAAAGGCGGTCGGTACCAAAGAAAGAAAAGGGTGGCATTGGCCACACGGGAAAGGGAAGGGAAGGGACGTGAAGGGAAGAGAAAGCAAGGGAAGGTCGAGGCTCGGAAGCGAGGAACAAAACATGCTGTAACTGGTAATATGTGTGTAGAGAAGCGGCCGGAGACCCGAGGGGGGGAAGCGAAGAGGAGAGATAGGGGAGGGGAGGGGAGGGGGAGAGAGAGAGAGAGAGACTCGTGGCGAAGAAACACTTCGGAGGTAACCTCTTGACAGCATTCCTACTAACTGATGCGCGTAACGAATGAATGCGGCTACTGCTAGTGGCAGTCCTAGATGGATGGTACCCTTTTCTTTCTCGTCTCCCCCCCTCTCTCTCTGGTCCTTGCTCGCAACATTTCATCCGAGCGCTCAGCGTCACCTCCCTGCCTTGTCAAGTTACCACCACCTTCTCTCTCACTCTCACTCTCTCTCCCCTGCCTTTCCTCACCCGGCTTATTAGTGGTAGACTCCTGTAGTAGTGGTAGGCACGTTTGTATGTACATATGTATGTACCTAGAGAGACTGCTTAGCACTGTGTGCCGCGAGAACGCGCGCAAGAGCGAGATGCCAGGCGTTCAGGCCTCTTTGCTGACGGAAGGCTTTTTCTCTCTCTCTCTCACTCTTCTCTCTCTGCACTCTTTCTCTTCTCTCTTTCTCCAACATACGCTTTCTCTTTCATATTCTTCTTCGCTTCTGAATCACTTTAACAGTCAGTTCTTTTCTTCCTCTTCTTCTACTTCTTCTTCTTCCTCCCCCTGCGGAACTTCTTCTCCAATCGGACAGACAGCATCATATCAGGGGGGGAATTACCAGCTCAATTTCCGGTTGGTTCCCTCCCCTCTTCCACTCGCACACACCCCTCCTCCTCCTCCTCCGCTCCCCCCCCTTTTCTCCCCCCCCCCCTTCTATTTTCCCCGCTGCCAGTCGGCCGGCTGCCCCCGTCACAGTCTGTCTTCGTTCTGCTTTCGCACTGGCCGTTTCACAACCGCCTCGTCGCCCATCTTCTTTCTTCCGCCTTCCTTTCCTCTCCCTTGCGAATCGCTGGCTTTCTCCCCCCCCCCTCTGTGTGGTGTACGTGCCTGAACGGCAGACAGCACTGGAGTGACTCTACTACCTCCCACTGAGCCACAGGGGGCAGTGCCGCCGGTGGGGAGCCTCAGCCAACTGCCCGTCGTCGAACGCCTCGGCTCGTCAAGGCCACTCTTTTAACGCCCTCCCTGCCGTTCGTCTTCATCCTCCACCCCCCGAATCATGAGCGTCGGTGGCCGCAATGCGCCGCTGTCTCCCATCTCCGTAGGCGGAAGCGAATGGTCATTTTCTTCCACGAAAGCCCGCCCCCCCGAAGGAGGCGGCCCCTATCCCATCAACCGCGGCAACCTCGTGTCGCCACCCCAATCAGGCGGCTCCAACGGGGCCATGAGCATCAATGGCTTCCCCTCGGGGCCCAGGAGCAATGGCGGTCCCTCACCACCGCCCTCTATCGGCCGCTCCAGCAACGGCACAAATCTCTTCTCTTCTCGCAGCGAGGGCAACCGCAATAGCGCCCGCACCGAAGTCGACGAATCCCTCCTCCAAGAACACTACCTCGCCCTCAAGGCCTTTCTCAACGCGCGCGATGCCAATAACCGCCAACAGCCCAACAAGGCCCGCGACAAGCTCCTGCGTCTCTCTTCCGTTCAGTTCCACGAGCTCAGCACCGACGTCTACGACGAGTTGATGCGCCGTCAGGCCACGGCTCGTGCCCCTCCAAATGCCCCCAACGGGCCTCCGTCTTTCCTTCTCCCGGAAAAGACGTTTCATCCGAAGCGGAACCAGGCCCGTCAGAGGCTCTCCTCGCTGGGACCCCCGCGCTTCCGAGACCTTGCCGGCGATGTCTTTCACGAGCTCGAGAGGCGATTTCCTCACTTTGTCGGCGGAGACATTCCGCGCCTGGGAAGCTCCGCCTCGATGCGGCCCGGCCCCATGAGCCGCATGGGAACACCTGTCAACGGCGCCATATACCCGCCTCGGGGCCCGAGCCGCATGCGCAGGCCTTCGGATGCGAGCTCCGCCCGCGGTCCCCCTTCGGCAGACCCTTACGCCATCCCGCCCTCGCCCGGCGTGGCCAACAACGGCGACTACAACCGTCCGATGCCGAAGCAGCCCCAAAACAACACCATCATTCCCAACAAGAGCACCATGCTTGAGGAGGACGACGATACTGCGGCCGACGACGACGGAGGCGACGTCTTCAGCTTGGAGCGAGTCGCTGATGCCCCCAACGGCAAGCGCATAGGTGACGGCCGGCAGGGCGACGAGGTGAGTAGCCTTCTCATCAATAACATTCTCTTTTGTCTGTGTGGGGTGCTAAAGGTGGCAATTGCAGAGCGACAAGAAGCGCATCGAGGAGTACCAGGCACAAGTACGGGAGTTGCAGGAGAAGTTGGAGGGCATGGAGGACATGATGAGGCGGAAAGAAGACGAGATGAGCAGCGTTCTCGACGGAGAAAGGTCGCGGGCGACTGCCGAGAATCTGGAGAAGAAGGAACTATCTGGCCTCCGGCTGAAGCTCGAGAACAAGCTGGCGGAGGCACAAAACCTCAACAAGTCGATGAAGGAGGAGCTGGAACGTGTGCGTCAAGATCACGACGAGGAGACGCGGTTGCTTAGGGAGGAGCTGCAACAGAGTTCGAGAGGAGGCGGCCGTCGGGGCAACGTAAGCGCCGACGTGCAGAGGGAGAACGACGAGCTCCGCGAGTCTCTGAGGCAGCAGCGGCAGGTGACGGACGAGGTGCGGCGCGAGGCGCAGGAGTTTCTCCGCGAGATGAGGTCGCTGTCGCAGCAAAGCGAGGCGACGTACGAGAAGCAGGCCAGCATGGAGAAGACGATTGAGCAGTTGGAGCGCGAGGTGCGCAACTGGAGAAACCGGTACGAGCGCACCAAAACGCAGCTGCGAAACATGAGGGCCTCGTCTTTGGGCCTGCCGCGGGAGCACGACGCGGCCAAGTACGTGCGGGACAAGGGCTTCCTCAGCGGCGGCGGGCTCGTCAAGGACGTGCACGTGGTGAAGTTCCAAACGGCCATCGACGAGCTGCTGCAGACGGCGCGGCAGGAGACGCCGGAAAAGGCGACGGACGCGATGAAGCTGGTGGTGGTCAGCGTCCGACGCATTACGAGAGACGTGGACGGTTCGGTACCCAACGACGAGGAGCTGGCGCAGCAGCAGGCGAGGCTCAAGGCCAAGGTCTCGTCGACGGCCAACAGCCTCATCACGGCATCCAAGAACTTTGCGGCGGGGGCGGGCATCTCGCCCGTGTCGCTACTGGACGCGGCGGCGTCGCACCTGACGGCGGCCATCGTCGAGCTGCTGCGGGTGGTCAAGATTCGGGTGACGCCGGCGGGCGAGCTGGAAGACGACGAGGACGGGACGCTGACGCCGGTGGATTCGACGGCCTTTTTCTCGCCGCGGAGCCTGACGCAGGCGCCAACTCAGGAGAACCTCCCGCCGCCGCCGCCGTTCCAGGGCATCGGCAACATGAGGGCGAGCGCCGAGTCGTCGGCCTACAGCCCCGTCAGCTCGCCCCGGGCCTCGGTAGAGCCTTACCAAGACGGTGGTGGCATGGACTACATGGGACTCAAGGGATACGGAATGCAGCAGCGAGCGTACGGGGCCTACGGCGGCTCGTGAGGGCTGGGCGCAAACCCAGAGTGACGACGACGACATTTGGGTCCTGGGGATGCGAGGCGTCTCTATTTGATACCCCGAGAGTTTTTTTTTCTTCTTCCTTTTGCTCTGGTTTCGGAGCCGGATTATTTATTCTTTAATGCAGAACGGCATGAGCTTTTCGGCTTCGGTTGGGTAGGGGGGAAAATCAGAGAGAGGGGGGGGGGGGGAGCGAGAGAGAGGGGGAGGGAGCGGATGGTGTAGAGAATGGGGGTTTAGTAGGGAGGCAGGGCATTGTTGCAAGGCATTGTAGAAAGACTTGGTCTCCTCGCTGGGGATGAATATAGGCCATGTGTTTTCTTGCAAAGAGGCGCAGATGGCATGAAGAAGGATTTTCCCTCAACTGCCTGGTAGTTTATAGGGAAAGGGGATAGGGTGGGGTTTGAGGGGGCAGAGAATGATGAAACGTAGCGGTTATTGAGCCATCGATCAAATTATAGTGTTTGCGAGGTTTGGTATGTACGGGTAGGTATGTATGTGAAGGTGTATGTAAGTGAAGGTGTAGGTGTAAGTGTATATAAGTGAAGATACCAATGTTGGTGTTAGTAGGTCTATGTGTACGTATGTACATAGGTGGGTAGGTAGGCCTAGGTGGTGTTGGACCAACGGTGAAGGTTGAGGTGATGGATGATGACGATGATGATGATGATGATGATGATGATGATGAAAAGACGGGTCATGCATGACTGCCCGGACAGAGACACTCAATAAGATCAGAGCAGGGTACGGATACGGGCGAGCGAGCGGCTCAACGGGACAGGGATGGCGGAAAAAGATGGGACAGGCACGCGGTGCAGCGGCAGATGCAAAAAAGACGGGACGACCAGGGGTTTCGGTGGAGGTCACCGGAGGTGGGCGCTGCAGGCGACAAGTGACGGCGAAGCCGAGGAGGCGGGTTCCCGAAAGAGCCGGAGAAGTATCGTGACGCTTTGGTCGTGTGTGGATGTACACACACGCTTGTGTGTACACATGTGTGCAATGCACTCCGTACATATGTATGTATGTATGTAATATGTACGGATGATAAGGTTAGATATGATGGTCAACATGGGTAATGCGTGTGTGTCTGTGTATAAGTTGGTTGGCTGCTGGGGATAGGTAGGTATGTATGTATGTATGTACATACATACATATGTATGTAGGTGGAAATGGTTGTTGATGTTGAAGTAGGGTGTTTAGGTATTTACCGCGATGTGTGTGTGCTGTGTAGCCTGCATGTATGTATGTATGCAAGTGTCTGTAGGTATGTAGGTATGGACGGGATGTACTACGATGGGAAGGGGGGGGAGAGATCTCGGAGGCTTTCCAGATTCAGGGGGATTTTCCCCAGATTCGGCGGGCATTTTTGAGGCGCAGTGGTGCAACGTACATACATACATACATACAATCTCTGTGCGACACAGGTAGCAAAGCATGAAGTGAATTGGTAGGTGGTAGTGTAGATGGCATACTGAGTGCCTGGGTAGTAGGTGATATTGAGGGAAATGTCGAGGATTTTTCGTGCATTTTTGTATGTATGTAACATAATATTGAACTCTTTTCTAGATGATGCATTCGAGAAGGAAAAGAAGGAAAAGAAGAAGAAGAACGATAGGCAGGAGTGAGCAGCCTGATCCATACTTTCTTTTCCAACTCAGTTGGTGGAAGAAAGACAGTCGAGGTAAGGGAAGAAGAGCTTCGGGGAGGTGAGAGAGAAAGAGATGCAAACCGTAGTCTGGCTGGGAGAAGGAACCAAGAAAAAGAAAAGAAAACACGCACTCGGCTCTGGAAAAGGGAAGACGGCAATGGTGGAAAGAAGGAAGAAGAAAGAAAGAAAGAAAGAAAGACCCGCCCCCACGTCGGCTGTTGCTTTGATTGACCCTCCCCCCCTCCCCCCTCTCTCTCCCCTGCTATGCCTGCCCCTACCACTGGCTGGTACCTTCTAGGTAAGGTAGTACGGGAGTAGAGGTAGACTGTAGGAGGTAGTGTTCGCTCCTGCTTCTCCTGCATCGTGCGACGTTTGTGTGCAATACAAGTGACTTGACAAATCCTCCCTCTTCGGTTACCAAAGAGAGAAAAAACAAAACACCAACTCTAGTTGCACTTCGTCACAGAGAGTGAAGAAAGAGAGAGAGAGAGAGAGGGTTTACAATTGCGTGAAGGCCAAGTGTTGATCATCATTGTCATTTTCAGTATCAGCAGCAGCAGCAGCAGCAGCAGCATCATCATCACACGAGAGAGAGAGAGAGAGAGAGACAGAGAAAGGACGTCAGTTCAATTCTGTCTTTCTCTCCTTCTTCTTCTTCGTCTTCTTCTCCTTCTTCTCCTCCACCAGCCCACCCCCCTCACCCCTCCTCCCCGCCGCGAGAAACGAAGAAGGAAAGCGCGCGATCGCGACGACCATCCCATTTCGACCCGTCATTCTTTTTTTTGTGGCCAACTCCTGCTATCCCGACGCGTTCGGAGCCAAAGCCAGTGGAAGACGAGGACGAGGACCGAAGACGACAGGGCCAAATACTTACATACATTCGGAACGCAATCGAAATTGAACGCCATTTTGCTCTGACAAGGAAAGGGAAAAAGTCCGCCATGGAGGAGGACGAGGGAGGGCGCTTCCCGGCTGTTGTGGGGGATGCCGAGCATCCGTCCGTCTTTCGACCTGCCTCTGTCACGCTTCCTGCTCTCGCACCGGTGCCTCCCATCGATGTGCTTCCTTTTCCTACCGTCTCCTCCTGTCACCCTCGACCGATTTCGCCCTCTTCTTCTACCCCTTCTTCTTCGCTCGACGGCCATGACCCACTCAACGTCATCGACCACGTTTACGACGACGTCGACGGTCACCACCCCATCCTACATCTGAGGCCTTCCCTCTCCCAGTGGCAAGACTTCCCGGCCATGCTCGCCTTCGCCAAGGCGCTCGGCGCCGATTCCGATGGCTGCTTCAAGGTCTCTATCCCCGGTAGCCTGCGCGACCCGCTGCCGGAGAAGCCGGCCGACAGGGTGCCGGCCAACGCCTACAAGATCAGGCAGATCAAGAAGACGAGCTTTTGGCAGGTCTGCACCGTCCCCTCCGATGGCGAATTCGGCTCCGATGCCGTCGGCCCCAACAGCTTTGACGAAAGCGTCACCCAGGCTCTCAAGAACCTGAAGAGGCTGTTTCGCACGAACAAGGATCGCCAGATGCGCAGCGTCCGTTACCGCGTCGATGTCCCCGCCTGGACAGCCACTCAAAGGCGCGCTGCTGGTGTGCCCGAACGGAGTCCCATTCATCCCCTCAAGGGCGACAAGCTCGACCATACGAGGGCCATCATACCAGGCATTCACACCCCTTACGTCTACGAGAGCGGTCCATATTTTGGCGCCACCTTTCAGATTCACGCCGAGGACTTCCGCCTCGCCTCGCTGAATCACCTGTACAAGGGCCGCAAGATCTGGATCGTCGTGCCCGCCACCGCCGTCGACGTGGCCGAGGCCGCCCTCGGCCGCAATAAGGCCTGTTCCCAGTTCATGCGCCACCGCGCCGAGTTCTTCTTCCCGGACAAGCTCGATAAGCTCGGCATCCCCTACCGGCTCGTCGACCAGCGGCCCGGCGAGACCATGGTCATCCTGCCGGACGCCTATCACGAGGGCTTCAGCACCGGCTACACCATCGCCGAGGCGAGGAATTATGCCGACGGCAGCTGGAACACCGACTCATACCAGCCCTGTCAGGAGAGCTGTCGCCTCGCCACCGCCATCCCCGCCGCCCTTATGCGTCCGCTGGCTGATGGCGAGGAGAGGCTTGATCTTTGCGCGGCCTATGGCGACGACGGGCGCTTTATCGCTCCTGCGCCCGTCGTCGAATCTTTGCCGCCGCAGCTGCCGACGACTGACGCGACCACGACGAAGCCGACCACGAGCACGACCACCGCGACCACCACGAACACGACCACGGCCACGGCAACGAACACGACCCCGACCATGAAAACGGCAACGGACACGCCCACGGACATGGTCATGAACACGGCAAGGGACACGCCCACGACCCCGATCCTGACCCCGACCATGACTACGGCTACAACTACGGCTATGGCTATGGCTATGTCTACGGTTGCGGCTACGGCTACGGCCACGGCGACAGCGACGGCGACGGCTATAACTGCGACCACAAAACGGTCGCTTGACGACAGTGACGCTCTACCGGTGCACCCAGTCGAGACGGAGCCCGATGCGAAGAAGGTCAGGACTTTTTGATGGCCGATTTTTAAGAGCGGAAGTGCGACCAGGCCGGGGGTCTGACCGCTTTTCTTTATTCCCCTTTTCTTCTCTCTTTGGCCTCCTACTCTACTCTTCTTTTCGTGTCTCGTTTCTCCGGGCCGCTCTTCTGCTGCAAGATACCCATAGGCAAAAGGAAGAGGGAAAATAAGAAAAGGGACGGGGCGGGTTGAATGGTGCTCGGCGTCTACATGGGCTCAGGTATTGTTGTGGGAGACGTTTGCTCATTGCCTACGGTCTTGTCTCTCGTCTACACGACGAAATGCCTACCTCGGATATTCATCTCATCTCTTGCTCTCTGGTATTATGGAGGCATCGTTTTTCCTCATGTCACAACGGAACCCCCCCCCCCCCCCCTTTTCTTTCTTGACTTGAATTAATGTGTTGTCTTGTCAAGGAGTCGAGAATATTACTCGATATGGGCGTTTCTGTATCCCATGTCTCAGACACGGTTCGTGACTTTATATGTCATTGTTGTTTTCCCCTCCGTGACAGCGGCGGGATGAAAAAAAGTCTTATTAATGGTGAAGTTGACACCCTCGCCCTCTTCGTGTCACGCGTTTCCCTTCCCATTTCCCCCTTGAACTTGACTACGAACGGTCGGGTTTTGTGTGATTTGTTTCATGATGGGGGGAAATTGTTCGTTTCGTAAGAAGGTTTGTATCGTATGTATGTACATACATGGTTGTTGTTGGATTGACGGGATGGCTTTTGCGGATGGGGGGCAAAAGATTTGGGATGGGGAGTGGGGAAGGAAGAAAGAGAAGAGAAAGAAAAAGAGAAGAGAAGAGAAGAGAAGAGAAGAGAAAAAAGACGTTAGAAAAGATGATGAAGAGGATTACGAAGGAAAGTTCAAAATCTCTGGCCGTACGTCGGTGGCAGCTTCTCGCGCTCCTGACCGGCGGGCGAGAGACGGTCGTGGTAATCGGTAAGGGGAACACGCGGCTCGTCCTCTTGCTGACGGCGGACGGAGCGGAGGAGACGACGACGACGGTGTTTCCTCCCGCTGTAGCCGTGACGGGAGCGGCTCATGATGTTGCCGAGGTCGATGCGGCGCGTCTTGCGGTGCCAGATGTAGAGGCCGATTAGGACGAGGAAAAACGAGCCGAGGGTGATGGGCAGGGCGATGAGGAGGGTGGATCCCTTGGGGACGCGTGGAGGGGGCATGTCGTCGACGCCCAGGCTGGCGAAGGTGACGGGCAGGGCGACGGATTTGTTGCTCTCGTCGCCTCCCTTGGGGGAAGCGACGAGGGTGATGGTCGCGTTGTTGTAGCGTTGGCCCTTGAGGTGTTCCGTCTTCAGCCGTAGGGGCCAGAAGCCCCATTTTGCGGGGACGCGGTCGTAGGTGTCTAGCTTGGACCATTCGTTGTTCGTTTGGTTGAGGTAGTCGAGGCGGATGGCTACTTCGAGGGTGGTGTTGTCTGCGCTTTTGTAGAAGTCGGGATCCCAGGTTACTGTATTTCAGGAGGAAAAAAAGAGTAGAAGAGAGGTTAGTTGGGCTGGCCGTCGTGTACGAACCATCTGCGGGGAGGAGGGGGGTAGAGATTGATACCGTAGTAGGTCGTTCCCGTCAAGAGAGTAGAGTTCAGCAAGGGGCGGCAGAAGGGGGCGTGATCGCCATCGCGGTTGAAGCAGCGCGAGAAAGCGCCCTGGCCCGTCTTCGCGTCTAGGGCGGTGGGGTTGGGAGGCGTGCCCGTGCTGGTGGTGATGGCTCCCCAGGTGATCCAGGTGAAGACGGAGGCGGTAAGGTCATGGGGGGCGCCGTGATCGATGGTCGTCGTTCCGCTGATGGATGCGACCGAGGGCGTCACCGTCATGGCCGGCTGGCCCTCGTCGTCTATCGTTACCCATGGGGCTGTTGGGGCGACGGTGGTGAAGTCTTGTTCTGAGAGGGTTACGTCGTCGTCGCCTCTTCTGGAGAGGATGTTGGGGGGGTTCCCTCCGTCTTGGGCTTTGACGGTTGGAGATGGTGAGGTTTGAGTTGAGGCCGTTGCGGTGCAGAGGCTTGTTAGGGCCAGTGTGGCGAGGATTGGTTTCTTCATCTTTGGGAAGGGGAAGATTGAGCTGGTGAGTTGAGTGAGGAGAGAGGAGGGGAGGGGATGGAGAGCCGAGGGGATGGAGATGAGGGATGGGGTAGGAGGGAAGGGGGAAAACGAGTGACGGGGGGGGAACGGAGAGGGCGTGAAGAGAGGGATGGGAATGGAAGACAAGGATGCCGGTGAGTGAAGACGGTTGAGATGAGGGTTGGAAGCGAGAGGGAGAAACGGCGATAAGATAGCAGGTAGGCGGGCACCAACCTAGAGGTGTAGGTAGTATCAGTTGTGTGTGTGTTGCTCGCAAACAAAGCTTGGAATTGACGGGATGAAGAGGGGTAGACGTCGGTAGAAAACAACCTCGTCACACGCGTCACAGAGTATGGGGGAAGAAGTAGATGCTAGCGCGGGAGACGGGAGATGTTTTTCTATTTTCTGTTCCTTTCTGGCGTGAAACAGACTTCATTCCGGAGCTGTTATTGTGTATCTTCTGTATTCATGTATGTACGATGCTTTTACCCCTGATTAACAATGTTCTGGGATAAGATCAGGATGAATTGTGCATGTGTGTGTATATACATACCTACATAACTTGCTCCTGATACGCTTAGGAGTTGCCATCTCGGTAGGGTTTGGCGGATGCTGGTGTTGCCGGTTGATGCTGTGCAGGCTCTAGCTGGTTTACACAGCAATAACATACTGTAACATACTGTACATCAGCACTTACACACAGTCACACTTACAAGGCATGGGAGAAAGGGGGAGGAGGGTGGTGATTTTGTCATGCTGTGTCATTGTTGAAGGGTGGAAGGGATGGTCGGCTTGATTGGCCGAGACATGGATGCGTGCCAAGAATCTTTAGGTGGAGGGAAATTATGTGTCCGTAGTTTTTGTGCTTGTTAGTCGGGCTTTATATGTGTGTGTGAGTGTGTGTTAACGGGCTGGCCAGCTGCTTATACCAGGTGCAGCCTTGGTCTACATCTTTTAGCTGCTATTTCGTCTCCTTGCAGCAATGTATGTGCCTACCTGGGTTGTATGTGTATATCTGTGCTATGTAGTCCGTACTCCGTACGCATGTTGAATCGTTCTTCCATCTCGGCTCGATTCATCGCCACTTAATAAAGGACCAGCAAGACGAGGAGAATTATCGCGCCTTTTCGCAGGGTTGATGAGCATGATGCCGAACTCCGGATGCCCCCTTGCTCCCCCATGCTGCTTACTTACATGGTACCCGGGTTGCCCGCGAAACTTGGCGTGGGGAAAAATTCGTCGGAGTTTTATTTCGCCAGTGCCGGCAGAGACGCTTAAAGGTAGCCATCAAGTAGTAGATACAGCGAATCTGGGTGCCTACTCCGCGCTAAGACGCCTCAGGGTGGGGCAGAGGTAGCACGCCAACCCAAAATTTCTGTGCCGAATACTTAGTGACTACTTCAATACGTCCCTGCCTGTCCCGGACTAAAGCCTTTTTTTCCTTCTTCTGACACGGATCGTTCCTTCATTCCTTTTCTTCTGCCCTAACCTGCCCTGCCCTGCCCCTGCCCCGCTCACTGACTTCACAACGACATGGCTCCCATCGACAAGCTAAGACCCGGCATCTACGTCCCGACAGTAGCCATCTTCACCCCCGAAGACGCCGTCGACGTCCCCTCCACAAAGTCACACGTCCGGCGCCTCGTAAAAGCTGGCGTCGCCGGCATCGTCGTCCAGGGCTCAACCGGCGAGGCCGTCCATCTGGAGCGGGAAGAGCGTAAGCTCATCACTCGAGCTACGCGTGACGCCCTGGACGAAGCGGACAGATCGAGCCTTGCCATCATTGCAGGATGTGGAGCTCAATCTACGCGCGAGACGATAGCTCTGTGTCGAGATGCTGATGATTCGGGAGCGGACTTTGCTCTCGTCCTTCCGCCTTCGTATTATGGAGCTGTCCTGACGAAAGATCTCATCCTCGAACATTTCCGAACCGTGGCGGAACAAAGTCCCGTGCCGCTTCTCGTCTATAACTTCCCCGCTGTCTGTGGAGGGTTGGATCTCGACTCGGATGTTATCATCGCTTTGGCGAAGCATTCTAACATCGTCGGCGTGAAACTCACCTGCGGTAACACGGGGAAACTAGCTCGCATCGTCGCCGGCACCGACTATGATCACTTCCGCGTCTTCGGCGGCAGCGCCGACTTTACCGTCCAGACCTTGTCCGTCGGCGGCCATGGCGTCATAGCTGGTTTGGCCAACGTGACTCCCCGGGCTTGTGTCGAGGTGATGCGTCTTTGGAAAGAAGGCGATGTGGACGAAGCCGTCAAGCTGCAGGGCGTCGTCGCGCGCGGTGACTGGGTCGTCATCAAGGGCGGCTTCGTCTCCGTCAAGGCCGCTCTCGAGACTTATTACCGATATGGTGGTCGTCCGCGAAGACCTTGTCGTCTGCTTGAGGGCGAGGCGCTCCAGGCGCAGATGGCCGGCCTCGTTGAGGTGGTCGAGCTGGAGCGGAAGCTGATGAGCGAATGAGACTCCCAGTGAAGGTCGGTGGGTTCGCTTCCCAGTCATATCATGTTTGACAGACGTTACGATGGCAGCCCGGCATCGTTTGGCCATGGCTCGGCGAGGCTTCGACCCCTCTCCCCCTCGGTCCTCCTCACCCTGCACCGCGCAGAGCCACAACAGAGCCACAGTAGAGCCGGTCCGTTCACCTACCCTTTATATATCAGTTCCTCAGCTAGGACAGTATGGCTTGCCAGCTCCGTAGCTCAGTTGGTAGAGCGTTGCACAAATACCAAAGTAACATCCATTTTCATGGCGTGGTATGCGAATTGCAGAGGACGCAGGTTCGACCCCTGTCTTGAGCATTCTTTTTGAAGTTTTTTTTGTTTTCCCTTGTCCCGTTTGTGTGAAGTGATTCTGGATGTTGCTCACCGTTGTATTGAATAGGTGTATTCTCTGTGAAGACGAGTGTCTTTTGATACCTACTATCCGCAAGATGATGTCTCTTACTAACAATCCGTATCCATCGTCAGATTCGTCACAGACTGGCCAACTTCCGAACCGTGCTCTGACTATAATGTAAACTCTCTCAAGATGATGCAAGTTAAAGACAGACTATATACTAGGTTACTCCTATATACAGACACACACATCTGTCCATTCACTCTCCTGAAATCACACACAGGTGATACTCTATCATGCCAGGGTTATCGCCCATCTGTATATCAGCAGACGCCTTCTCCTCCGGCGAGAGCGAGGTGTAAGCCAGATACCTATCCTTTTCCGAGTCGAAGCCATTAGCCGAATAATGTCTCCTCATAACCGCACCGTTCGAGCAGGTCCTCTTGCCCATCTTCTCCGTGATCGTGACTCCGACTTCATGTCCCTGCGGCATAGAGAGCGACTTCTCCGCCCAGTCATCGTTCGTCCACCAGTAATCGACGAGGTTCGAATCCAGCGTGACCCTATCGCCGGCCTTTAACTTGACCTCCCTGCTACCGCTCACGACATCAGAGTGCGACGTATCCCACGCGGCGAAGTACCGCGACCCGTCCCCCTGGAAGAGCGTCGTGCCCTCCTCGTTGTCCTCGCCGCCTCGCAGCGTGACCCGTCCTACCGGGTACATGTACCAGCGGCTTCCGGTGTAGGTGTACAGGGCCGAGACGCGGTATTCGACCCTGTAGTCTTGGAGGGGCGGGTTCTTGTTGCGGCCTTGTTGGAGGATTGGTCTCCATTTGTTGATGAAGTCTTCGTATTTCTTGAAGAGGGTGCGGACGTTGGAGAGGGTGTTTCTGCCGTCGACTGCGGTTTTGATCTGTTTTTGATGATGTTGTCAGCTAAGTTTTGCTTCTCCTCGTCTTTATCTCGATCTTGATCTCGATCTCGATCTTGATCTTGGGGAGGGAATAGGAAGAGAGGGAGGGGAGAGAGGAGAGAGAGAGGAAAAAAAACGTACCCAGTTTTGTGTATCCTCTTGTAGAGATTCAGTCTCGAGAGCGCATTCCAACTGTTGATCTCGCAACGTCGAAACCTCAGACGTCGACACTATCAAGGAGACGAAACGAGTCAGTGACGGGACGGTAAGAGAAGATGGATACAGATCTCCGTAGTCCTTACAAGTCTCTTGCGTCGCCTTGGATAGTTTCTGCACCTTGACAAACTCCGGGAACACGGCGTTGGCCTTGATTGGATACCCCCAACTCGTTAGCAACTGATAGAGAGTAAACGCTGAGAGAAAGAGAGAGAGAAAGAGAGCGAGAGAGAGAGAGAGAGAGAGGGAGAGAGAGGAGTTACCCATTTCTTAGGCCCTTCGTAATCTGGGAGCTTCCTCCGTTCCTGTTGCGGGAAGCCATCGAGAGTGGGATACTCGCCAACCACAGCCCTGTCCCAGCCAACGAACCAGTCAGCGTCAACTCTCTCAAGTTATCTTCCAGCCAGCACTCACTCAAACTTATACCGGTGAGAGCAGGCTTTCTCCTTGAACTCCTTAATCTGCTGCATAGCCCTCTCAACCTCGCTGATAGCCAAGTTTCCCAGATTCGACGAGCCGTCATCCTTATCAGGCTTCGTATCATCCGAAGGCTTCTCATCGTTCTTCTCGTCTTCTTCCGTCGCTCGTTTCTCGCTCTTGGATCGGCTGAGATCGCCTACCATGTAGGTGCGGATCTGTATCCGGGCGTGCTTGGCTACTTCGCCGATGGTGGTTTTGGCTTTGCTGTTGAGCTTGGCTGATACGCCCATGTAGCTCAGTGCTGCGTTTGCGCTGTGATTGATGAAGAGCTGTGTTAGCGATGATGATGATGATGGGATGAGAGGCTTCAACGAGAGATGGGGATTCACGGACTGGGCTTTCACCGTCTCCTTGTTTGATGAATCGGTCAGTTCTACCAGGGCTTGGACGATGAGTCTTCCTCCCATGATCCAATCTGCTCACCAAAGATCAGCAACGACAACTCGATATACTCGGGTTTACATCTCGTATATGGGTAGATACCTAGACACACCTTGAATCCAGCGATCTCCAAACACTTCTCCAAAGGACAAGCTCGTATTTCTCAACTCATTGAGTTGCTTGTCGTTGAAGCTGTAATGGCCTGTAGCCTGAGGCTGACGAGCAATGTCCACCACAGCCAGCCATTCCATCGTATTCGTCGACTCCTATACGTGTCGTTCTCGAGTCAGCCAAGTCTATACCCTCTTCTCCTCTTCCATTCATATTGAAGCCACGTACCGACTTGTCATCCATATACCCTCCTCCGACATCAGCAGACTGTCCCCCTCCAGAAAGTTCAGCCGAAGCCTCAACGCTCAACGCCTTCAGCTTTTGTCTTGATTCATTGTCAGCTTCACCATCATAACTCCATGGAGAGTAGGTTCATGGAGTGATCTCACTTGTAGCTGCTGATGAACTCGAATTCAAACATCTCAGAGCCCGTGCATGAATCATCCGTAGCCGGCGCCGCCGCGAACAACATCAACGCCTCAGACTCAGGCGACGAAACCTCTCGTTCGAGCATGGAGAAGTCGATGGGCTGAAAGTACTTCTCCACGTCGATCCCGTTCAAGTCTCCGCTGAGTCCGTCGAACTTGATCTTCTTCGGAGGCTGTGGGACGTAGGTTGATGCCGTGGAAGCAACATCCCGTTTGTCAACCCCGTTGCTCACGACGTTCATCAACTCTCCTTTGGAAAGCAGCGTGTTGAATCTATCCTCAAGTTAGAAATCCCTTTCCGAGCCAGGCTGGTAGACTGCTTTACCCTTGTCCAAGCTGCAATCCCTCACGCCACAACACCCTCTCCGCCAAAGCGGGCATCAAGCAGCTCGCAAAGGCGAGAGCCGTCTTCGTCGTCATTGTCAAACTCGTCATATATTAAAGGAAGATGAATCGTTTGTTAGAATTGATGAGATATCACTTTGTCTTTCAAAACAAGCAGTTCATCAACCCCTTCTTATAATCGCCGTCATATGTAAATCCCCAGCCCCTGAAGATTCCAACCGATATACATATGTAGACATATCCAAATGACCACCTGACAATTAACGCTCCGTCCTTGACTATAGCAGCAACATCGTGGAGACTTCTGCAATACGAGCCGTCTTCCACTCTCTCCCTCTTCGCTTGCAATCAAAGAAGCCGTTGCTCCAGGAATAGAATCAAGTGAAAGAAAGAAGACAAATCTCACACGATCAATCGAATATGACGTATCTCCTCCATCATCTTTCACTTCTGTTGCAATTGCCCAATTGACCTCAACGAGATGAAGCTCGTATTCCGAACACGTGTCGCTTCCGGCGCGTGGTCGCTTTTATTTCTCTCAATTTCTATTATTGACAAGGTTTGCGGGGGGAAGAAAACCTCGGAACCTTCTTTTGCATGGACAGGGGTGGTATCGTGAATAGCTTCACTGTCGGCATTCACTGGTGGTCCAAGCAATAGGCGGATCAATTGCCGACTACATACTTACGTGGACGTCCTCTTCCGCCGTCAAGCACTGAAAAGGGGAATTCTCCTCGGTCGTGAAGCACTATAAGGGGGTAAAAACATGCGATGCCTTCAGACGTTGATGAGCTGACCATGCACCAAAGATCAACAGCAACTCATCCAGTCTGAACACGAAGAAGACAGACCAAGTTAAAACGCCCGTATCAAACGATGCCACATGACACCTCACTTACATTCTATCCTTCCTCTCACTATTCACCCCTGCTTCTTCCCCCTTTTCGACTTCTTCCGCGTACTGTCATCCCCCCCCATAGCCTCCTGGTAGATGTCCGCAGCCGTAGGCCCAGCCTTGCGCTTCAGCTTGGTCGATTTGACGCTCACCACCGGCAGCCCTGCCCTTCCCTCCAAAGTCGCACTTTGCACCTGCTTCTCGGCCGCCTCCCAAGCTGGCGCGTCGCCCTCGATCTCGAACCTGGTCGCCGTAGTCAGCAGGGCCGTAAACTGGCGTAGGGTTTCTGTTTCATTCTTGTCCTCACTGGTCCAAAGGTAGAGAGTCGACGAGCTCGCGCTGCTTTTGCCGCAGAGCTTGGAGCGCCTCGTTGCCGCCCTCCTCGAGCTCTTCTGCGAGAGGCTTCTCGAGCGCGTTGAATCGATCATCCACTTGCTCGTCGTCGTGCGCTCCGCTGGCATCCGCCCTCGAGACGCCCACCATCTCCGCCCGCGGCAGCTCCGCGTCCACGGCTGCCGACACGAGAGAGCCAAAGTGCGTCGTCACTTTCCGTAGCATCTTGATGAACATGGCCAGCAGCTGGTTCGAAGGCAGCGCCAGCTCTTGTCCCACTGCGTCAATGTCCTTGCGCTGTAGTCCGATGGCTAGCAGGATGCATTGCTGGACACCCCCTAGCTTGATGCTCCCCTTGAGCCGTCCGGTAAAGTACAGCGTGGCGATCGCCGGCATCATGTCGAGGATGACGTGATAGTCGAGCATGTTGTTCGCGTACGACTCCAGCCGCTTCAGATCAAACGGTGAAAACTGCCTGTCCAGTTCTGCCTTGTCCAGGGGGCCGACGTCGACCGAGTCCAGCTTTGCGCCCTTGTTGGCCGCTTCGTCGATGCTCAGTGCCGTTGCCGCTGTGAAGACGCGGAACTGGTACGACAACAGCGTCAGGAACCGCTTCTGGAAATCTCGCGCAAAGGCCCCGAGCCAGCTCCTGTCCACGCTGTTTTCTAGCGGCCGGAGCATGACGCAGGTGTGCTCGCCCGTCAGGTTGTTGGCCGTCTGACGCAGGTATACGGGCGAAAAGGTTGCCCGCTTCCAGAACTTGAGAAGAGGCGGCGTCAGGCCGTAGCTCACGCCGATGTAGTCGAGGGCCTCGGGCTTCCTTTCCCGAAGCTTGGCGAATAGGGGCGGCATTTTCGATTGGTCTCTGACCGCAATCTCCTCCTCCAAAAAGGACGTTTTGGCCAGCTCGGCGTCCGTCGCTCGATGCACCTTTTCCTCTGCTCCTTGATCGTCCTCTTCCGATACACTGGCAAAACGACCTTCATAGTAGTCGACGAGGAGTTCCAGGGCCTTTGTGCCGTAGCCCATCGATACATATTCAGGGTTCGTTGCTATCCTGACCACTCGAGCGCCGGAGAGGGAGGCAAAGTCCTCGTCTTGGAACTGCTGGCTCACGAGCCAGGGAATCAGGTCGCCACTTGGCCGCTCGCCTCGGCTAAGGCTGTTGAGTACGCTCTGTCTGCTGATTTTGCCCTCCAGCGCCACTTGGACGACGCACAGCGGCTCCGGCAGCTTCCCGCTGTCCTCGACGTTGGGCGGCACCAGGACGAAGAGGGAGTGCGCCGGCGCATCGCTCATGAGTTGCAGATCGTCTGGCGAGTTCTTGTAGTGGCTGGCCACGTACAGCGCCACCATCTGTTGCAAAAAGGCCTCCGAAACGGGGTGAAAGGAAAAGAGCGTGTCACGGTTGACGGCCAGGAGTTCGCATAGCGACGGATCGGGGCATCCGTTAACGTTGGACTTGGACTTGGGCAGTGTGGCATCGAGACACAAAAGCTTGTTCAGCCACTTCTCGACGGCGTCGTCCGGAGCGTAGCGTATAGGTTCGGCGAGCGTAATCTCCCGCAGTCTCCTGGCCGCCTGATACTCCCCTACCTTGGCCGTCCTACCCGTCGACCGATCGGCCAGCTGGGTGTCTCCTTCGGCGGTCGACGCGGCTCGCGACTGTTCTCGCAGCTCCTTGATAAGTTTCAGGGATAGAGAACGTCCGGTGCCTTCGTAGCCGTTGATCGTGGAAGCCATAAAGACCAGATACGGTCCCATGAGTTTTTGCACCAGGGGAAGCGGAATTGCAGCGGCCTCGTCAATGACGACGAGCTCGGCCTGGCCCAGTACGTGAGAATCTTGAGGTCGGACATACTGGATAGTCTGACGGTGTTGCCTGTGGACGTTGACGCGAACAATGGCCTTGTTAAAGTCTGGATTAGTGCTTTGGATGATGGAGTAGTCGGCATGGTCGGCATAGCCCAGGGCGTCGAAACCCTTGAAGACGAACTCGAAGAGAGTTTTGAGGTTTTCCGGCGAAGGCGAGGTTATGAAAATATTGCTGTAGCCGTACGCAACGGCAGCTGCTACGGCAACACCCATGGCAGCAGACTTGCCTCGACCTCTGGCGGCCGTCAGGGCGACCGTGCTCCTGAGCGTCTTCTCCGCGATGGCCTCTGTAAACGTCAAGAGGGCCTTGGCCTGATCCACCGTCTTCGCGAGGGATATGAGCGAGCCGACAGGCTCTCTTTCCCGGTGCTCGTCCTTGATGCTTTCCAGCTCTATTTGTTGCGGCGTCTTGGACTGGTCCAGGTCCGGCGGCGGCAGCGCCTGAACATCCTTGGCGCCCGAGATGGGCAAGACGTTGAGCTCGTCGTCGATGACGAGACAAGAGTCACAACGGCCTAGGGATAGAAGGAAGCGCTCGTTGAACCTCGCAACGACCTCGGTATGCGCCTCGGTGCGATACCGCGAGTGGACGTCCATGGTCAGATTGTACAGCTGCCTCAGGCTGTTCATACCCTTGAGCAACATTATGACCAGACCGCCGCCTTCGACAGTTTCAATCGTCCGAGCAAGAATATTCGGCGTCAGGGCCTCGAAGTCCTGCAGGACACACATGCCAAAGGTATTGCCCAGGATCTTGTCCGTCTCCTTGTAGTATGTATATCGGATGTTGTGCAGGGACACGAAGAGCTCAAACGGGTCTTCCGAGTTGACTTCGCGGATACCTCGCTTGATCTCCTTCTTTATTTTTTGTTCGCGCTTTTTCCGATGGCTGCACGGGGAGGAAAGAAGTTCAGCAGGCGTTTCGACACATTCGCATTCATGGTCTCACCTTGTAAAGCCCAACAGCTTCTTCTTGTACGCCCACAAGACCGACTTGTTTTGCTTGATATCCATGCTCGACATGATGTGATGTAGGTAGACGATGACGTCCTTGGATCTATCGCCCACGACGACGAAGAAGCTTCTCTTCTTCTCCTGCACGCCATTGCGAATGAGCGTCTGGATGCGTTGATCCCTGGGGTAAAGAGGGTCAGTGAGAAGGGCATGGAGATGAGAAATAAACCTAAGTAACTAACAGCTGTTTTCGCGCCATTTCGAATGCTCGCGCTCGTAGATCGTCTTCTCTCACCTTCTTGTGAAGAAGCCGTTGAGGACGCCAATAGTGGTGGATAATTTTTGGGCGACAAGGCTGAGTTCTGCCGGGCGGTGAGCAATCACTGGCTGGCCCGGGACGGCTCGGACGACGACGCTTAGTATCGATAACGAACAGCTTTGGTCTTGTTAGAGGATGAATTCTCCGTCAATCAACTGTACAGTTCTACTCTCACTTGAAAACACGATCTCACGACTACTCCGCGATGGATTTCGGTCCATGTACTCGTAGAAGCACTTCCAAAGCCAGAAACTTCTCATAGTGCAGCCCTCACAGTGATTGCAAGCTCCACCACCCACGTCAGTCATGAATGAACAAGAGAAGAAGCCGTCTTTAACATAGAGGAGTGAGATTAAGTACGGAGGCCAGGAAGCTCTTCCTCTCCGTAGAATCACCAGCCGACACTTTCCAACGCAAGTCAACAACTCTACGACGAAGATGCTGCGTGCCGGCACCGGGGCTCAACTCAACGACAACTACCTTCATGCACAACGCTCATAGCCCCGTACATGGAAAATGCAACAAGACAAAGGAAAAGAAGGGGAGGATAAAGAGGTAGCAGGACGGGAACTGTATGTATGTAAGTTGGAAACCTCCAAACAACATCCTCCCTATATATTGCGGTTACGCAGGGTGCGCATGCGTTTTTGCAACTTCTTATACTTCTTCTTCTTCATCTTGAGTTTTCGTTGCCGTCTAACACTAAGGGCATGCATTGCTGGGCGAGATCGAGACTCGTCGAATCGAAGCTGTCGCCGCGCCAAGCGCTCAAGAAAACTGGGCTCCGAGTTACCGCGAACGATGCGTGGGCTGTGAGCCACAACTCGATACTGGCCGTCGGTTTCGATCGTTTCCTCGATGGTAAAGATCGCTCGGTATTTGCGGTGCTGAGGCTCATCGATGGGCGCCACCTCGCCAGCGGCATCGGCTGTCGCCGTCGACTGAACCTCGGATACCGCCGTCAATTGAACCTCGGCTGCTGCCGCCGGCTGCGGGACCGGGGGCAGGCGGTAGGGTGAGAATTCACCGGCCATGGCTTCAATTTGGCGGTAGATGCTCGACTGAATGCCGTCGGCGGTTACAACGTCGATCTTGCACTCTTCGTCATGTTGCTGATACTGCTGGTGTTGCTGGTTGCTGGCAATCGTCATCTGCGACATTGAGGTCGCGACTAAATCACGGTTGTCCGAATAGGGCGTGATTGGTCGGTTGTTTTTGACGCGCGAAGTGAAGATAGCGGCGAAGCGCTCTTTAGTGACTGCATTCGGTATCGACTGCGTGATGGAGATGGGTCGATGTTGAGAAAAGAAGCTCGAAAGGCAGATGTCTGCAACGGATATTTCGTTAGGTTGGGAGGTAAAGAGGAAGACAAACAGCGTAGCTGAAGAACTCACCATTCGCCGTCATATGATCCGTTTCGGGAACGAAGGGCAGCTTCTTCAAGGAAACGTCTTTCGACTTGCGCTTGCGCTTGTCGCCGCCGGCCTTTCCTTCAGAGCGCGACGAAGCCGGAGAGGCGGCGACTGAGCCGTCGGCCGGCACGTCTTTAGCATCGTTATCGGGCCTCGACGGCTTGGAGGACGAGTACCTCCGCTGAGGGCTGCAGGCGATGAGCGGAGCGGCGGGGGCCAAAGCCGAACCCAAGCCGGTCGAGAGGAGGGGTACCGCCGTGACGGCCCGTCGCAGCGAAGAGGGCAACATGACGTAGCCCATGCGCTGAGTACAAGCGGAGGGAAGGAGGATAGGAGGAGAATCAGGAGGAAAGCGTACGGAGGGCTCTCCCGGGAGGGCCTATGCCTCGTTATTGTTGAGTTGTTGTGAAGACGTTGTGTCTATGCGGGTTAAAAAGCTGGCTGCTTTGTACGGATCTGTGTTACTAAGCGGGCGGGGACGGCCTGAGGCACCAACGGCGGGATTCCGAAACGGTACTCGGACAATGACATAAAGTCGCCAAGCGACAGATAGAACCTCAAATCACCCTCTAACAAGTGACCAGGGCAGCTGACGGTCCTACAGTTAGCGCGTGTCCAGTCTGAGGCGCGTGCTTTCTGCTAGTTAGTGAGGGCTATGGATGTGGTGAGCACCGGAAGGGGGGAGACATGTTGATAACGTGTTACGGATTACAGTCTGTCGCGGATCGCCCGTGTTTAGCAGTCTGTTGGTTAGACAGATCTACGTTATGAACCGTTGGGTCACTTGGCTGTTTCAATGACTCGGGCTCGACCGCTTTAAGAAGAGACTCTTACATAGAAAGAAGCCACAGAGTATCGCAAAGGTGTCAACTTTTACCCAACTTCGCTCGCATGGGATTCGAATAGTCGAACATGCAATGATGAAAAGGGTTATTGATGATGACTTTGCCATTGGGTATAACTACGTAGTATTCAGATCGTCTTCGACTCTAAGTGGCACCCGTGTCTCCCCCTTGCCGCGTTGCTCCCTTCCAAAGGGAGGCTAAACCTTGGCTGGCAACCTTGCTCCTTGCTGAGCGACAGACTGGCTGTTGACCCAACTCAGGTAGCTGTTCCAGCCGATGGAGATGATATTGGCGAACAAGACACGATGCTGCAGCGGCAAAAACGTAAAATTGACCATTTGCACAAACGGCCAGACCATCCAGTTGGTCTTGAGCGCCGGCCACCATGTCTTCTCCAGACGGTCCTTGGGACTGGCGCCCTCCATGGTGGCCATCGAGCTGAGGAAGACACCGATCATGACGGGCGCGAAGAAGCTCTGATCGCAAGCAACTCGCGCCAGCGTCTCTACCCGTCGATTCGCAAACTTAACCTTGCGCGAGAGGAAGCCAATCCAGGTCGTCGCCACGGGGCCAAAGACAACTGATCATCGTAAGCGGCTTCCGTATATATCGTCCGCTGCATCACCAAAGGTGACAACTCACTTCCACCGTACAAGGCCATTCGTCCGGTGCGCTTCAAGTCATGGTCCTTGATGCCTCGCTTGTCGACAAGTTGCTGAGCCGTGATATCACCGGTAGCGAACAAGACGGCTGTAGTGACGCTCTGCGTGAGCAACGGCCGCGCCGCCAACTTTCTATTGTACCTTGTTTCCGTCGAGCCACTTGTTAGACAAGAAAGCACAAGCAGCAATTCAGTAAAGGTTTCACCTACCAGCGGAAGAAGGAGACAACCATAATGATCTCTTCTTCGTACCGAAATCGACGACTCAGGCTTCAGCTTACGGCTTTACCCCGTGCACCTGCTTGTCGAGCCTCCTCAATTGCGGGATCATGTAGGTTCGTAAACGTGGCGAGCTCCGATGGCAACGTCTATGAGTAGGAAAGGAGACGCAAGTCTCAAGCCGTTAATGAGCTCGAGGGCGTCTGAAACCTTGTTCGGCAGAGAGTCGAGGGCAAGAAGGAAGAGAAGCAGCAGAAGAGAATAAGCGGCTCAACGAAGAGACGATCGACGATGTGCGTACGGTATGGGAGTGCGGATATTGAAGGGAGAACACTGTACGGCATCACCCGTTCGTTGCCTGCGTGTAAAATCTCGCAGTAAAACCCACCGAATACACTCCATACCATGATGGCGATGGCTTTTCGTCCAGGCTCAGGACAGCCGGTGACGTCTACGGAGATGCCCCCTACTGAGGAAACCTGACACGCCCGCCATATCACCTGCAGAGCGCCTACATTCATACAATATCGTCGATCGCATATCAGCGTCATCGGGCTGTGCGACGCAACCCAACATATCTCGACTTTCAATCCACAGAATACCCCATTGACCGAGCAATATTCGGCTCCAATTCTCCTCGGCCGGTCTATACCTCCGTCTCGACGCCCGTCGTTCGAGAATGGTGGTCAAACAGATCGCTGACGCCGCCTCCAACTCTCCCGATTTTGTGCTTGAACCATCTCGCCGTCCGGGGAACCTGTTCCGTCAAAGACGCTCGTCAATTGCCTTCGTCACGAGAAGCGAAGCGGATCGAAAGCAAAAACTCACCTTCCACTGCATGATGCCGCGATGCTGCCGATGCAGGGCCTTGTCCCGCCGGCGATAGTCCCGGATCTGGTCCAGCGGCCCTTGCCTGTGGTCCACGCTTCCATCCGGGATGCTGCCCCGACCGACGCTCTTGATGCTCTTGGCGCCGTCTCCGCCGTCCGAGCTATCACTATCGCTCGACGCTTCGTCGCTCGCCGAGCCGGCCTCTTTCCGCATCGCGTCCGTGTCGAGACTGTCCCGCGCCGTTTCCATCACTTCCACCACGTCCCGGAGATTCTGCTTCCGTGACGCCCATTTGGAATGCGCGTTGCCCTGCCCATAGTCAGCACTCTCGGTGTTGATGACGACAAAAACGTCGGGCTTGACGTCTGCTCTCTCTCACCATGCCAGCCAGAAAGGTCAGCCGCATCCGCAGGCTGCCCACCCGTTCGCCGCACTCCTCCAGACAGCAGGCCATTGCCCGCTCGCGGTCTCCCTTCCAGATGGGCAGCTCGACTGTCTGCTCCTCCTCGTCCGGCACGTCCTTGAGCCACAGAATGCAAAAGGCGGCCACCTTGTCGCCAAAGAACCCCTTATTCTTGAAGGCGACGGCCATGCAGCTGCTGTAGCGCCTCGTTACCGCCAGGCTCAGATGCTGCTCCTTCTTGGCCTGCCACCCGGCTTCGGACGCCCCAGGCGTCATCGGATACATCTTTCCCATGCTTATGTTGGTTGTGAGCTTGAGCTTGCACGACCGGAGCTCCTCAGGACAGTCCGGGCTGGTGGCCTGGGCCTGCACCTCGAGCGTGCCGTAGCTCCATCCCAGCAGGCTCCGCGGCGCCTGCAACGTGACACTCCGCCAGACCAGGGACAACCGGATGCGGCCGTGGCCGATGCCGCCCGATAGCGGCCAGAAGCCCATGACCTGCGACTTCTCCTTGAAGACGTCGGCCAGCGGCAGGTGCACGATGCCCAGTAGAGGGTTATCCTCGTGCAGCCTCGCGTCGCGGACTGATACGAAGACCTCACACTCGCGCCAGTCACGCACGAAGCGCTCGCATCCGGCGTTGAAGAAGGGCTTGGCGTTCTGCGGCTTGGTCCGCGTCTTGTACGTCTTGCTGTGGTTGATGATTATGGTGCAGTACGAACTCGGCAGGTTCTCGCCCGTCTCCTCCTCGTCGCTCGCCTCGTCGTCGTCCTCGGCCTGCCGCTTGTTGAGCTTGTCGAGCTCCAGGCCGGTGATGTTGTGGATCTGCATGGCGAGCAGGCCGCTGGGGTATCCGTCCGGCGGCGGCGCCGACATGACCATGGCATCCTGCTCCTGCTTAAACTCCTGAGCCTTGATCTTGTCCAGCTCGGCTTCGTTCCGGTCCGTCTTGCCATCCTTGAGCATCGTCTCGCGCAGCTTCCTCTCGCACTTGCTGTCGACCGACGCCCTCAACTGAGTCATGGAGCGGATGTCCGGGTCGTACGTCTGCCGCGAGAACTGGCATGGCTCGACGCCAGTCTTGGGGAAGTAGCCGACGCTCCATTCAAGCTTTCCGGGCATGTCACTGCCAGCCTCGAGCGCGTGGAAGCCGTCGACGCGCTCCCACATGCGGCCCCTGGACCGCTGGTCTGTCATGAGTTCCTTGAGCGGCACCTCGATGCGTCCAAGGTCGTCGTCGGCGGTGAAGCGGTCCGAGTCCCAGAGCTGGACGCGCAGCCGCTCGTCGATGTTGAGCTCCTCGGGCGTGACGACGACGAAGCATGTCTCGTCCCAGACGGGCTCCATGTCGGACACGATGACGCGCGTGCTCCAGAGAACCTTGCCGAACTTGGCCCAAGCCACCGACACGTACGGATCCGAGCTGCCCTCCTTGAAAAGAGGGATGCCGGCGTCGCCCATCTTGAAGTGATAGCCGCGCCGTATGTTTACCATGAGCACGCCCGTCGAGTTGGTGTCCTTCTTGAAGTCGTCTCCGGCGAGCATGTCCTTGAGGTCGACGGTGAGGCTCTTGGGTGCCACGTACTCGGCTACGGCCGCGTCGACGGCCGACTGAACGAACTTGCTGATGAGCGGCACGTCCATGATGTTGAGTCCATGCCGGCTCAGCGGCACGCAGCTGAGGTCGACCTTGGGCTGTCCCATGAAGGCCATGGTGCAGAGTGCGAAGAAGGGCGGGTCAGGGGTCAACTGCAGCCGCACCCTCATGGAACCGACGATGCCCTGCAAGTCAACCCAGACGGGGACCTTGATGTTGCCGGGCAGGTAGAAGGCGACGTAGAGATGCATGTCCTTGGTGCGGTCCTTGAGGCTCTTGGAGGTGGAACGCGTCCGATAGGCGAAGGCGACCTCGAGGTTGACAAAGTCTCCCTCCTCGCCCGCCATGGCGTTCTTTCCGCTAGAGCTTTCGTCCTCTTCGGAGGCCAGCGAGCCGTCAGAACGCACCGTCTGGGCGGCGGCGGCCGTCGGCAGCCAGCGCACTCCGAGGATGCGCAGGGCCTCGCTCCCCTGGCCGATGTCATCAACGCTGACCATGCGGACGAAGCGCGGCAGCGAAGCCTGCATCACGTCCTCGAGCGTGTCGGAAAGACTGGCGAATAAGTCAGGGTTGACGAGGGGCCAGACGGCATTTAAAAGCGAGTTGAGCCAGGCCGTCGACTCGGCCTCGTCATGACCGACGCGCGCCGCCGTTCGTCGTCGTTGGGCATCCCATAGCTCGTCGCGGAAGAGGCCATCCATCTTGCGGGCCGCGTAGGCTCTCACGCCCATGATGAGGCCGGTAAAGGCGGCGATTCCGGCCAGCGCCCCCAACGTCGACGGCTCGAGCCCGGCGGCCCTCAGGACGATCCAGACAATGACGGCCATGCCGGTCAAGCCAAAGACCAAGCTCCGCTCGAAAAGGGCCACCATGTTCCGCCCCAACGCCTCCAGCTCCGGTGGCGGGAAGCGGTCGACGAGAAGGTCATGGTCTCGCTGGATCGACGTCTGCTCCCGCTCCAGCTCCTCGGCCGACTTGTTTTTTCCGGCCGCACCGGTGGCCGTCTCCGGCGTGGTGCCGTATGGTGGGTCGTTGTATTCGAGCTTAGCCAGCGAGTCGGACGTGAAGTCGTGAATCATGACCGGTAGGTGAGTGATGGGATCGGTCACCTCCCGCTCGGCCCGCTCCCGCTTTCGACTGCGGAGCTTTCTCCGTCTATGCTTCGGATGCGCCGTCCCCGGGCTGACCTGCGAAGTGTCCTCGAGAGGCTGTTGATGATCGCCGCCGTCGGTGCCGCCATGGTCCGTTCCGGCTTTGCCGTCGTCGTCGTTGTCTTCATGGTCGTCGTCGTTTCGTGTCCGACTCGCGCCGGTGAAGGAGGATCTCGATAGTCGCCGTTCCGGCTTCCCGGAAGACAACAGGCCCCATGACGAAGTCGGCGCCATAGCGTGATCGGCAGCCTCTTCGTCTTCCTCTTCGCCTTCCTCGTCCAAGTCCTCATTGCCCCTCAGCGCCTCCTGCTGACGAGCAGCCTTTTCCTCAAGGTATCTCGATATCGTCGGTACGGGCCTTCTCGCACCGTAAGGCGCCTGGTACCGACGCACGTCATCCAGGTCGTCCATGAGCGACATGCTCGGCCGGTGGCGGAAGGAAGAGGGAAACGGTCAGTCGTCGTGTCCTGTCCATCCGCCTGCTTTCGTGCCTTGGTCGCGGGAAGCGCTGTCCCGGGCGGTAAGGAGGTCAAAAATCGCCAACCTGGCAACTAGCTGTCTCAGGAGGTGGGCTGGGAAAGTGTAGTAGCCAAAGTAAGTCAGTAAGGTAAGGTCCGACTTGGGATGAAGCGCGAGGTCCGGCGCCGGAGTGGGGGTTACGTCATAGGGCCGGCTTCCGGTGGAGGTACGCCGTCTATTGCGACGACTGGCGAGAGTCTTTGGGAGAGCATTTGGGCAATTGGCAATTTTTTTGGGGGGGTGAAGACAGGATAAACGATCAAAAGAGCATCGACAGAGCCAATTGCTGATGCAGCCGCATGCGGGACATTCGCTGGTGCTTACGACTACCAGACAAGCAAGGCAAGTTGGGATTTGAAGAAGCCCTAGCTAGACCCCCCTGGGCAGGTCTACGCTGTCGAACTTGAGAGGCTTTCCGTACCAGCAGCAACTAGGCATGAGGATGTCGAAGAAGGGCATTGTGCACGACGACAACAAAATGGTCACTAGGAAAGCAGAGGATGTCGAGAGAGAAGGCTTGGTACGCTCCTATAGGGCGGGCAGCGAAAGATATGGGTGCATGCAGAGATGTTTTCCCCATCCAGCTTCGCAAATAACACAGCGGGGACGGGGTCTCGGCCGTTGTAGGCATAAAGGAACCGGACGGAGCGCATAAATCGGAAGTTGTTCGCCCACTGTTTCGTCGAGTCAAGAGAGGAGAGTCATGAAGAGAGAGTCATGAAGGGGGGGCCAATAGGGAATCGACGACTAGAACGCGAGGGAGAAGCAGTCGAAACTCGACGATGTTATAACAGACAATTTCGAAGAAGGGATCGAGAAGTCGTCGTCGCCGTCGTCTTCGACACATGTCGAACATGTTTAATGGTTTGCCAGGCAGATGCTCGTCTCTATATCAAGGACGAATGAATGGCCTGGGGGGGAGGGGGCGTGTAGCGAGGCATTAAACACGGCTGTGAGTGGGATATCGTACGATGCCCCACGGCGGGTGCGGTGCGTGCCATGCGGCGCCGTGCCTGGCGTGTTGCAAGGTGCAAGCATCTTTTGCTGTCTGGGGTGTCGACGACTGTCATGCACCGAGAAAAACAAGTTGAAGAGTCAAAGCTGATGATCCCCTTCACCGAGTCTCTCTCTCTCATTCAAGTTGACGGACCATCTTCCATCGTTCTTTGTCTATCCCTTCCTGTCTCTCTTTCTTTCTCACAGTCTCTCTCACTCTCCAGACAAAGGCCGAATCCGCAAAAGATGGTCTCCTCTCGGTAGCCTCGGGCCTCGGGTCATCCATGTCTCTACCTAGGCAGCCAGCTAGATGCTCAGCACGGAGACGCCATCAGCCGGCCCGGCGAACGTTGCTAGGCATAGCATAGCATAGCATAGGGGAAAACGTTTCCCCCCTCCCCCTAGGGCAAAACTGAAGCCGTCAAAGGGTCTGTTGTCTCGTCTTCTCTCTCTTCTATTTGATGCGCGAACGGACGAGGTAGTGCGGCTCTGCCCGGGCGTCCCGTTTCGGAGCTGGACGGCTGTTTCACGACGCCTGTTCTTTCCCTTTTTTTTTATTCCAGTCGCGGAGAGAGAGGGAGTAGGACGATGACGAAGTTGTCTTACGTACTACATTCAGATGCGGAGTACGGACTATAGGTAGGTACTCGACTACTCATACAGATCGGGGGACTCTATGGACAATGTTCGATGTGAAGAGACTCGAGGAAACGGTAACAGAAAAAGGGAAGATGCAGGGGGGAGTTGGAGGATTGAGCTTAAAATCTTACATACAGTGACACGATTGCCGTGCGGGCAGCTGTTTTGGCGGGAGAAACGGGCTTTTTTTCTTTCGTTGTTGTCGTTGCTGCCTTTCACTGAAAGAGAGTCTGTGTGAGAGACAAGAAGAAGTGTGAGGCAAGCGTGTGAACAAGCAAGCCACGGCGGCTCAAACGAAGCGAACATGGGGAGGCCCCTGCGAGTCTCCGCCAAATAGAAGCTCTTGCTTAAGCGCGCGCCAGTGAATGCTTTTTTTTCTTCTTCTTCTTCTTCTTCTTCTTCTCACTCTTTGTTCTTTAGTTTGTCTTTGCTTTCTTTTTTCTTCTTCTTCTTCACTGTTGACTACTATGTATAGACATATGTACTCCGTAGACGAATATCACGTACCGCGTAAACCTGCACTGAACAAGTCTGAACTGTCTCTTCGTTTCTGCAGCGCTCTCTTCAATCTACGCCCGTCAACGTGCGAATGCATATCGACAACGCACTGTGTCCACCACCTTTTGTAGCTAGGAAACGCACAGTCCTTCGCACGTGGTCCAGCTTCCTTCCCCCCCCCCTCCTCTCTCTCCCCTTTCGCCAACCACAAAGCTTCCCTCTCCTACAGCTACGACCACCACCAGCCTACCACCTACGGTGAACTACCTCAGACCTACCTCATCCTACCTACTATCCCTACTACCTACGTACGGCCTACATTCGCCTCCTCTTTTGTTTTCCCTTCCATCCATCTTGCTACTACACCTACACACTCGCTCTGCTTCGCCGCTGCTCAGACCCTGCCACTCCCCCCTCCCCCCCTTTCCAACGTCTCTTCGACGGCTCCAAACCTTGGGATTGAACCAGCCAGCCATAGAAACCGACTAGGCCAACTCACAGACCTTGTCCCGCCCATTCTCTACGAGACGAAGACGACCACTACCCTCTCCCCAAAAAAGACATCACACCCATCCCAGCAACATCGACACGCACATGAGACGCTCAGCGCAACGGCAATTAGCCTTCCCTCTCACGCCTAGCGTCGCACCCTCCCACCCTCTGCTCCTCTTCTCCAGCCCTTTGCCTCCTACTATCCGCATTGAGTCGCGGAATCTGCTCTACCCCCTTCAAGACTTCCGCTACGTCTCATCTTGACCATCTTAAGCTTTTCGCTCCTCTCCAGCCTCTTCTCGCCCAACGTCGATCAGCTTTGACAGGGTTTCACTCTCTCACGCCCCCATGTGACGGCAAAGGAAAAAGAAAAGGGGGCTCTCAAAGAACTAGGTCGGACGGATCCTTAACTCCCCTACTCCAAGGCCTTGCCTATTCCTGCTCTTCGGCTGTTTTACTGTCGTCTCCTCCCCCCCTTTTCATCGCCTAAACTCTTTCATCACTCGATCTCTCATCGCCACGGCCGAATCTCAAAACTTTCACTATCCTCTTTGCCCCCCCCTCCTTGTTGTGTTGGCTTATCTTTCTCTTTCTTTCTTTTATCCAGCTTTACTGCGTCTCCTCGTTCGTGACCGGCTTCAGTACCGGATCAACTATTTCGTTTACGGGGTACGCCCGACGAGTCTGAGGAGGGGACAAGGCACCCAGCTGGTCCAGCAGCTCATCATCATTGCCCCCCTCCCATCAGTCAACATAGTGTCTAGTCCGACCATATTCATCTCTTCTACTTAATACTCATCATATCGGCAGTCTTTCGCCGATGCCCGTCGCCGGTCGACACGCATACTAATTAATTCAGACCCTCTAACCGAGCGGTCTCCTCGCCAACAACCAATTCGCAACTAAATCACACAAAGACAAAAATGGCGGGAAGTTCGAAGCGCATGGAGTTTCTGCGAAAGCAGCTCGCTCCTAACAAATTGTTGTTCTTTTTCCTTTTCTGGGGCTTTCACTGGGCCATCTTTGCATACGGATGGTGAGTCGGACATGTGGCTGCATCAAGATGGATTTCCCCGTCTAACCCCTGCTAGGTGGAAACAAGAATCAGATGCTCGCCTCGCTGGTCTCAACACGCTCAAGTTCTCGGTGTGGATTTCTCGCGGCGCTGGCCTAGTCCTCTCCGTCGATGGCATGCTCATCCTCCTGCCCGTATGCCGGACCATCATGCGCTGGATCCGGCCCAAGCTCCGAATCCTGCCACTCGACGAGAACCTCTGGATGCACCGCCAGCTTGCCTACGCCATGTTGTTCTTCACCGTTCTTCACGTCGGCGCTCACTACGTCAACTTTTACAACGTGCAGATTACGCAGATCCGGCCGGTGACGGCGCTCCAGATTCACTACGCGCAGCCCGGCGGCATCACCGGCCACGTCATGCTGCTCTGCATGCTCTTCATGTACACGACGGCTCACCACCGCATTCGCCAGCAGTCATTCGAGTCGTTTTGGTACACCCATCACCTCTTCATCCCCTTCTTGCTGGCCCTCTATACCCATACCGTCGGCTGCTTCGTCCGTGACTCGCCCCTGGGATTCTCGCCCTTCGAAGGCGATCAGTACTGGGAGCACTGCATCGGCTATCTCGGTTGGCGCTGGGAGCTCTGGACCGGTGCCCTCTATACGCTGGAGCGACTCTACCGCGAGGTCCGCGCCCGACGCCAGACCTGCATCACCCGCATCATCCGCCACCCGTACGATGCGGTCGAGATCCAGTTCAGCAAGCCGTCCTTCAAGTACAAGGCCGGCCAGTGGCTCTTCCTCCAGGTACCGTCCATCTCGAAATACCAGTGGCATCCCTTTACCATCACGTCGTGCCCCTTTGATCCCTACGTGTCCGTCCACGTCCGTCAGGTCGGCGACTTCACCCGCGCCCTCGGAGACGCCACCGGCGCAGGAGGCGCCCAGTCGAAGCTATACGACAGCGTCGACCCTATGGGCATGTACGAGGTGGCGCTGCAGAATGGCCAGCAGATGCCGGCTCTACGCATCGACGGACCCTTTGGCGCGCCGGCCGAGGACGTGTTTGAGAACGAAATCGCCATTTTGATCGGTACCGGCATCGGCGTCACCCCCTGGGCCTCGATCCTCAAGAACATATGGCATCTGCGCAACTCGCCCAACCCGCCGACGCGCCTCCGCAGAGTCGAGTTCATCTGGGTCTGTCGCGACACGGGCTCCTTTGAGTGGTTCCAGACGCTACTCTCGTCTCTCGAGGACCAGTCCAAGGAGGCGGCTCGCCTTCCGGGCTCGTCGGGCGTCGAGTTCCTCAAGATTCACACCTACCTGACGCAGAGGCTCGATATGGACACGACGCAGAACATTGTGCTCAACAGCGTGGGAGCTCAGGTCGATCCTCTGACCGAGCTTCAGTCGCGGACCAACTTTGGTCGTCCTGACTTTCAGCGTCTCTTTGTCACTATGCGCAACGGCATCCTCGACAGGACTTATATCAATGGTCTTGAGGGTAGTTTGCGCAATACTGTCGGTGTCTACTTTTGCGGTCCTTCTGTTGCTGGTGAGTTTTCTCCCGACATCCCTCTCTCTCTCTCTCTCTCTCTCTTTCTTCTTCTTACCTCGATCTGGTTTCTAACTCTTTTTCCTTTTCCCCTCAGCTCGCGATATCAAATCAGCCTGTAAGACGGCCACGACGTCTGAAGTCAGATTTCGCTTCTGGAAAGAGCACTTTTAATTACCATTGTCTTCCCACTTTTGTCCCTTGTTTCCTTTTCTTTACTTTATCCTACCCTAACCCTTTGACTTATTTCCCTTTAACCCTTTGTTGTTTTTGCCCATAAGATGATTCACATACGCTACAAATAAGGGGGTTTTCTCTTTCAGGTCTCTTTTTCTCTGATCTGTTGCTTCACTCTCTCTGTCTCTCTTCATCTACTTTCCATCATTCACGTTTGGGGACATGGTCTGTTTTTTGCCTCTTTCCCATTTTCCTTGTCGTCGTATTATCATGTGGAAATGAGGACGTGATGAGATGAGATGGCTTTTTGAAATGCTGTATCTAAGTTTTTTCTTGTCTTTTGAAGGAGGATGGGGAGAGTTTTTTGGTTCAACTTGGATGGATGGAGACGATAATCGTGGTCTTTTTTTTTGGTTTGGGGGGAAATGATGGATGAGAGGAGAGTAGCGAGGAATGAGATGAGAGAAAAAGAGATTGAAGAAAGGGAAATTAGTTGCTTCGTTGGGTCTCTTTGACGGTCTGGGTAAAGGGAAAAAAAATGAGCGTCTTCACCATCTTGACCTGCTTGCTTTTCCCCTCTTCCCCTTTCGAAGTCATGATGAGGGTTAGAGGAGAAAGGCAGGATGAAAGGATAGGATAGCTTCATATGTATGTGGCATAAACGTAGAGGCCATTTCACAGATTTCAGCATTATCAACCCATCTGCAGCACCATGTACACATGATTCTTTGCCATTCCCCTTGCTCTCCCTTGCTCTCCTTTCCTCTGCTCTGCCGTTCCCGTCCCTGTACCAATTCCTCTCCATCCCCATCCCCATCACCCGAAAATCACCAACCGCTATTTTACCCTCCTCTCTCCCTAAATTTCGATTCAGTTTCAACCCAAAAAAAAAAGGACACACACGCTTTCCCATTCCCCCAATTCCCCTTTCAACGCCGACCAGCTTTCCCACCCGCTTCAACAAAGACGCAACTGCATCTTTCTTTTTTCCCTTGTTCTTTTTTCTTTCTCTCCCGGCCGTCTGTTTCGTTTCCTTGAACGAAAGACTTTACTGTCTGAGAGACGGGAGGGCAAAAAAAAAAAACAATTATATATGCATCGAGAAGAGAAGGACAAAGAAGAGAAGATAAGAAAGAAGGAAAGAAAGAGAGGAAGAAAAAAAAAGAGATGTAAACAAGTCCATCCAGTCTTTGGACGAATAAAAGGGACCCCTTTTCTGTTCCAAAAGGGGGAGGGGGAGGGGAGGGTGAGAGGATGAGAAGAAGAAGAAGAGGACGAAGAAGAGGACGGAGAAGAGGACGAAGAAGAAGGGGAGGAGAGAGGCAGACAGAGAGAGACAGAGAAAAACGTCGGCTTCACAAAGGGGATGATGCTCCCATCTGCTGGTGCCGCTGGCTGGTCGCGCTCTTCAGCCTATTCACATTCTCCTCCGTCAGCGCCTGTCCTGCCCGCGGCCCCTGAAACGAGTTGCCCCTCATGCTCGTCGGTCCGCCCGCAGCGTCAATCAGCTTGCTCTCCTGCAGCATGTGCGACCACTCCTTCTCGCCCTCCAGACGCCTCATCTGCGGCGACAGGTCCCCGCCGCTCTCAAACGGAGACGGCTCGCGCTGTCCGTTGGTGCTCGTCAGCGGCCGCGGCGTCACCGGGCTGTTGTTGCTGTTGACCACGTCGTCGTCGTCGTCGTCGTCCAGCTCAATGTGCGGGATGTCGGCATTGTCGCAGTGCTCGCTCATGCCCGAGCAGTCCGACACCGTCTTCGAGTCTTGCGGGCTCGGCACGCGCCGCCGTGAAGTGCACCATCGCGTCAGCATCTTCTCCAGCATCGTCATCGTCACGGGCTTGGCCAGGTAGTCGTCCATGCCTGCCCGGGTGCACTTCTCACGGTCGCCCTGGATGGCCGAAGCCGTCATGGCCACAATGGCCACATCCTGGAGCAACGCCTTAAAGGGCTGATGGTGCCGCAGTAGGTGCGTGCATTTGTAGCCGTCGATGATGGGCATCTGCACGTCCATCAGGATAATGTCCGGCTTCGCATTCCGACCCTGCGACGCGTCTAGGAGGTAGTCCAGAGCCTCCTTGCCATTCCACACCGCCGTGGCTTGGAAGCCCAGCTTGCCAATCGTCCGGGTGGCAATCTTTTGGTTCACCGGGCTGACAGAACCGCGCATGTCAGTCAAACGTTCCGGCGAATATGATGGGTTGACGTCAAAGAGGGAAGAGACTTACTTGTCTTCCACCACCAAGATGTGCATCCCCGCCCGTTCCGACCTGGGCAGCTCCGGACTGTCGGCCGACGGGGGAGTACGAACCGAGTGGCGCCGGGCGGGAAGAAGCGTCGACGACGGCTCCGAACCCGACGCCACCTGCTCGTAATCGGAGCTGTTACACGACAGGCTCATCTCCGACTGCAACCGGTCGGGAATGGCCCCGGACTGGACGAGAGCCGCCCCGCGCGGGCCTTGCGGCTTGTTGAAGGGTATCCAAAACGTGGCCGTCGTGCCGGAGCCGACCGTCGACTCGAGGCTGATGCGACCGTGCATCAGATCCAGCAGGTTCTTGCAGATGGTGAGTCCCAGCCCCGTGCCGCCGAAGCGTCGCGCCGTCGACGCATCGCCCTGACTAAAGGGCTGGAAGAGCTTCCGCCGTACATCGTCTTGAATACCGATTCCCGTGTCTTCGACCGTGAACTTAATCTCCACAGAGTCGGCCGTCTCCTTTTCCTTGACGACGGAGAAGCGCACGTACCCCTGAGTGGTAAACTTGATGCTGTTGGTCAGCAGGTTCGTTATGATCTGGCGGACACGGCCCGGGTCTCCGATGACGATCATGTCCCTCTCGACGTCGTCGCCAATGTCCGCCTGGAAGTCGAGGTTCTTGCGCTCGACGGCGAACTTGAGCATCCGCACCACCTCCTTGACGATGAGCGAGAGCGAGAACTGCACCTCCTCCACGTCCAACCGACCGGACTCCACCTTGGAGAAGTCGAGGATGTCGTTGATGACGGTGAGCAGCGATGTTGCCGAGCTCTGGATGTTGTCGACGTAGTCACGCTGCTCCTCGTCCAGCTCCATGTCGCCCAGTAGCTCGGCCATACCGAGAACCCCGGTGATTGGCGTCCTGATCTCGTGCGACATGTTGGCCAGGAACTGGCTCTTGAGCCGGTTCGCCTCCTTGGCCGCTGCCTCGTTGGCCATGGCCCGACGTTTTTCGCGAGACTGCTCGCGCACGGCCTCCTCCCGCACCTTGAGCTCCGTCACGTCCATTATGACGCCGATAACTCCCTCGATGCAGTTTTGGTCCGTCGCCTTTCCGTCTTGCGACTTTTTGCCGTACATGGGCAGGAAGCGGGTGCGGTAGAAGCGATCATCTTTGGCCCGACGTCAGTGTTACCTTTTCTTTACTTCTTCATTACGCGGTTCCGTCGACTTACCGATGGCGTGCTCCCTCACGTCCTCGGTCGATAGCCCGTCGATGATATCTTCGATCGGGCGCAGGAACTCGGGCCGTTCGCCCTCCGGTAGCTGCTCGGTGAGACGGTTGAAGACGGTATACATGTTTTCCCCGACGAACCACCGGCTGCCGTCGTGGTTCTCCTCGTACGTGCTATCCCATATAAGAGCTCCCTCGAGCATCGTCACCAGCCGGCTCGGGTCCACGGTGAAGATGGTGACGTGCGAGTGGGCTATGACGCTCAGCAGCTGCTGACGCATGCGCTTGGCGGCAAACTTGGTTTCCATGCTCTCGTGGATGTCGGTGCAGGTTCCTGAGCGCGTGTCAGACATAGAGGCCCCATACAGCCGCCGCAGAAGATAATGTCGACTCACCGAACCACTTCTCGATCTCGCCCGTATCCTTATTCCGCACGGCCAGGGCACGGGCGAGGAACCACTTCCACTCGCCGTCCTGGCTGCGGCAGCGGTACTCAGCCATATACGGGTCACCCGTGAGGAGGGACTGATTCCACCGCGCCAGCGTATCATTGAGGTCGTCGGTGTGCAGAGCTTTCTGCCAGCCCCAGCCCATGCATTCTTCCGGGGCCAGGCCCGTGTAGACTGCCCATCTCGTGTTGATAAAGTCAAACATGCCATCCGGACTTGCTGTCCAAACAAACTGCGGCATGGTGTCGCAGATGAGTCTGAAGCGCTCCTCGTCGCGCTCCTTTATCTGCGTAATCACCTCGGTCATGTCGGTGACGTCACGCCAGGTGACGACGCCGGCAAGAAACTCGCCCGTGGTGTCATCGCGAATGGCCTCGCCCAGCACATCGTGGACCATCTTCTTACCCTCACGATCAAAGGCACCGACGCGCATGCTGGCGAAGGGCGTCTCGGTCCTGAGGAGGATCGACATGGGATACTCGCAGACGTCGAGGCACCTGGAGAAGTCCTCGGTCCACAGGGGCCAATTGGCGAGCAGGTCAAAGCCGTCAACTACGGCATCCAGATCGGCGCTGGCCGAGAGCATTAGCCTGGCGGCCTTATTGGGGAAAGCGACGCTGCCGTCCTTCCACATGGCCAATATGGGTATCTGGGTGTTGTCGAGTAGGGCGTCCTTCATCAGCGTGATCTTTTGCAGGAGCGACGGTGTGCTCGAATGTGAAGCCATGGACGGCGGGCCCATCGGGGGGAAGGGGCTCGAAGAGACGCTGACGGCGGCGGGGCTATGGAAGGAGGGTGAGCTCGATTCGCGGCTCGAGGCGACAGAAGACGGATTGGAGACGACAATGGACTTGCGATCGGCAGCCTCGAGGAGACTGGACCTCGCGACAGATTTCTTGTTGTGGACGGGGATGGAAGGGGTCGAGTGGGTATTGGTAAAGGTCAGGGTAAAGTAGGTTTGATGATCCTCGACTTCCCAGATGGTGACAATCATCTTGGCCAAGGCTTGATACTCGGATTCCTTGGATTTGAGGCGAGTGTCGAAAGTGGTCTTGCCAATGTCCTTGCGGCTGATGACGACGTCGAGAACGGTATCACGCCTCGGCTGTTGGGCTTTTGCCGAGCCAACGGTCGGCGTGGCGTCTCCGCCGGAGCGGCGGGAGCGTCGCTGGGCGGCTTCGGTCGCGGGCTGATGGACATTGGCCTCTTGGAGCAGGGAGTCGAGGAAGGATTCCCACGATATCCAGACGGGGCGACCCTCCTGCAGCATGTCAATGCCGACCTGGGAAAGGGTCTGTCCGCGGAGGCGCTCGATGGTGGCGGAGGCGGCATCGTCGCGGTGAGGATGTTGGTCGTCGTCGTCGTCGTCGTCGTCATTATCGGGGATGATTCCCATCATCTTGCCCATGGCCTCGTTTGCCATGACGACGGTCTTGAGGCTGTTCAAGACCATGGTGGGGACGGGATGATACAGCATGGCGGAGAAAGCCAGCTGGCCCGGGGAAATCGAGGGCATGGCGAGGCGGAAGGGACTCTGGGAGTGAGAACGAAGTCGGTCGAGGGAGAGACTGATGGGATCCCTCAGGAAGCGGCTGGCGGGTGTGGAGGGGGGGCTGGCTTCGCAGTGATGCGACTTGGCGGAGGAGTTACCGGGCAGATCGGGAGAGGCGGGCAAGGAGGGTCCGGATCGCGGCGCATCCAGGGCCGGACGATCCGGCGGGTCATCGCGGGCAGCAACAAGGTCGGGGCCGGAGGAGGCAGCGGCGGCAGCTCGATGCCGGCCCAGGTCGCGAGGCTGTTGGATACCGGATGTCATGTTCGTCACATGAGTCGAGGTCGGCGAGACTGGGGTGTAGGGAGGGGAGGGGGGAGGGGGGAGGTGGAGGGTTAAACGGCGGGGCGTTCGTCAGGGGCAAGAAAGAACACAGCTCAGTGGAGAGGGTGGGAAAAGAGGAGAAAGGTCGCGGCGGAGTATGGCATGTCGAGATTGCTGGTTGATTGCTTGGTTGAAAGTTGCTTCGGAGCCGAGAGAGACGACGGGCCGGGAGCACGGCGGCAAACGGCCCGGCGGACGGCGGACGACGGACGACGACGAAGGTGACGAGGAACGAACAGACGTACGGCAGAGGAAGACTCTGCTCTGGCTCACGGATGGGGCGGCGGCCTGGGTCCTGGGGGTTTGGGCTTGGGCCAGGCTGGAGGGGGGGGGGCGGGAGCAGCAGCAGCAGCAGCAGCAGCAGCAGCAGCAGCAGAGTAGGGAAGAGGCGCATGTGCCAGTAGTGCAAGGAGGGTGTGGGGAGTGTGTTCATGTATGTAAGGTGTACGGATATGCATGTATTGTATTGATGAAGGTGCGATCGTGAGGCTGCTCCGTACCGGTACCTAACCGTCTCGGCCTGTCGTCGCCGGAGTTTACGGCAGTCCTCGTGTTAGGGGGCAGCTTGGCGGCACTAACCTCTATGGCTAAACCACCCGTCCACCACCGCGCCCGAGGCCGTTTTTGGCTTGGGCAGACAAGCAGAAGCTTTTCAGGCTGACTGACAGACACGCAACGCACGCAGGCCAGACACGTATGTACATGGTCTAGACGCACATCTCACACTCACACGCACCTGCGCGATCGTTTAGGCGAGCAAGGGAGAGAGAGAGGGAGATCGATAAGTGAGAGATATAACCTTGACGTTACCCCCCCCCTCCAAGCCTAGTAGAAACCAGAGAGAACGAGAAGGAAAAAACAAAAGAGAGAGGCTGGCTATAACACACACACACACACAAGGAGTTACGCACAAACAACTTACATGCCCATATACAACGCACTCACACCAGAAAGGAAGAGAGGAGAGAGAGAAAAAAGCCGAGACCTTGACCTAGAACGGGAGCCGTGGCTGACTGGTGGCACCGCATCCGTGCCTGGTCAGGTCTTGTCAGAGGGCTAAGACAAGAGTGGGTTAGGCGTGTGTTTTTGTCATCCCTTAAGGCGTGCAGTCATCATAGCAACGGCTCCGTAACCTAGGAAACGGAATTCCTATTAGGAAAAAGGGCTATATCTAGGGCAATATATAGGATATAGGAATAAAGGCTTATTTATAAGGGTATTACGGTATAAGAGGTAGATATAGATAGTTTTTATTATATATATAAAGATAACGATAATTCCCTCCGTTTTAGGAGGGTAAGTATATTAATTAATATAATTTATACGCCTCCTCCTTATCTAATAGTTATAAGCCTAGTTAGTACTCTCTAATCTAATTCGTTTAATTCTGCCGTTCTTATAGCTTATATAGCCCGTGCTTTATAAATTTACTTAATTAATTAAGCCCTCGTAAAAGTAAAGCTATTATTATTTTCTTTAGCGGACTTATAACCCCTAAATTTATTAATTTTTAATAATAAATTAATAATAACTTTAAATAATATAATAACTAATATAATAGCAGATTTTACGATATTAGTTAAACTTACCTTTATTCTTAAGAACCCTAAAAATTAGACTAATTAATATTAAGACGTTATTAATACGGTATAGGGCTATAATATCTAGTTTTTTATAAACCCGGAAATATAAGAGACCCTTATAAAGCTAGATTAACCGGAAATCCCGTTTATAGGCTTAGGAGGTCGAATAAGGAGTAAGACCCCTAACCCTAAGACTTTTTAACTATTTAGAGAAGAGTATAAAGTATTTACCTTTCCGAACTTCTAAAAAGACCTAAAGGAATATTATCGGATAAGGAAAGCACTAAAAGGGATAAATCCCTTTATCTAAGTAGGCCTCTTATTAGCTTATTAGTCCCTAATTTAAGGGGACTTTTTACTAAGGGAGAAACTAGTAACGCTACGTGCTCTCGTATAGCCCGGTAATATTACTAAATATAAACTTACTAAGGATAAGTTACGCGACTTATTCTTACGGGATCCCTTAAAAGGAGATATTAATAACTAAGTTACTTAATTAATCTAAGCTTAGTAGATTTACCTACGACTAAATAGCGTAAAGTTTACCGATAAGGTATATATTAAGTATTTTATCTACGTAATAAGGGATTAGTATCCCTTATTTATATAAATAATATAATATAACCTTAATCTAGTTAGCTATAGAGACTGCGAAAAAGCTCCTTAATTTATTAATATTTTTTAGGAGTTTAGGAGGGCTAATTATAAGGCCCCTAAGCCTAATTAAATTAAGAAGAAAATAGCCTTCGTTATTTACGATAATCTTAAATAGTAAATAAAAGCAAATACCTTATAAAATAGGGATTAAAATAGCCGCCTAGCAAAACGGGCCCCTCCCCCTTCTTCTTTAACTAATAACCTTAGAGAGCGTAACGCTTAAGTTTATACTTAGTATAGACGAAAGTATTTTTAAGAGTTTAAGAGGAAGGAAAATTACTAAAAAAGGTACTTTTACGTTCTCCCTAATTCGATCCCTTATTTTCTATAAGATCGGATTAATCTTAACGATAACCTTCTTTAACGGGTTATAGATAAGGTAGCCTGCGATTAATTAACTTAACGGAAGGTTAATTAATAAAAGAAGGAAAATAAAAGAATTACTAGCTAATAGAGGGATAAGGAAACCTCGGGTATCTTTATAGCCCTAGGGAATCCTACTTCGAAAGGTATAGAGATAAAAGATAGCGTCCTCCTTAATAGGGGGTGCTTAATATATATCTTTAACTCCCTTAATTAGTTCGATACTTTTAACCCGAACGCCCGGGCTAATCTTACTATTACTATAACTAAGGTTATTACCTCGGGGGTAGGTATAGTTATACTTATAATAGAAACGGGTTATCGTATAACCCTTACTAATATTAGGTTTAACCCCGATTTTAATACTAATCTTATCTTTTTAATAGTTTTTATAAAAAAAGGTTATACTTAGAATAACCTTATAAGCTAACTTTATAATCTAAGGAATAATATAACCCTCTATTATACGGTTACGAGGATTAGGCAGCCTTAGTTATAAGTTATTAAACTAACCCTTATAGCCCTACTTAACTTATAGGTTCCTCGACCTATCGTTAAGATAGATAAGAACTTATAGTACGTATAGATAAGCTACCTAGGCGCTAAGGCATAGGCCTCGCTAAGTAAGTTACCGGGGGTTAGTATTAATAAGGCTATCCCGATAACTAATTACGAGATCTATATAATTACTAAGCTTAGAAAGGAGAGATTATAGGTGCCTCGTTAGGCCTCGTAGCCTTAACGCCCCTAAGCTATTATTTCTTTCGACCTATTCTATATAGGACTAAGCTATAACGGATCGGCTTATTTAGCCCTATTTACTTATAGGCTTATAGGAGAACGAAAGGGGTATAATATCCCTTATAAAACTAACCTACTTACTATATAGGTTAAATTCGTAGCCTATATCGCGAGATCCTTTAATTTAAAAGTTTCGATTATTCTTACGGACTATAAGAAAGCCCTATTTACTAAGGCCTTCCGTAAGGATATATCTTTTAAAAGTATTAATATTTAATTTACCTTATTAGCATATATATATTAAAATAGTTATACCAAACGATTAGGGGGTATTATAACCTATATAGCTATATACCTTCTTATATAGTTAGGATTCCCTTATAACTTATAGCTAACGGCTATATATATAGCTATCTACCTCCTTAATAGGACGCTTTATAAGGCAGATAGGGGGGTAGCCGTATAGCTAATTAAATAAAGGCTTCGTTAGCTTAAGACTTATAACCCTTAGTAGGAGGGTTATCTATAGGATCGTCTTATTTAAAACCTATAGTATATTAAAGCTTATAGTTATAAGGCGTTTCCTATAATAAGGAAAGCACTAAGAGGCCTTTAAAGTAAATTCGATCTAAAGGCTTATATCGGCTATTTAGCCGGTATTACTTCCTTCTTATAATACCTAATTTAGGTGCCCTCCTTAAAGAGGCACTCTCTAATTAGCACTTCTTTTATTACTTTTAATAAAAAGATTTTCTTCGGCTAAGACTATTAAGAATTACCGGTTCCTTAAGCAGAAGAAGCCCTATAATAGATTTCTCTTATTAAAGATCTTATAGAAAAAGAAGAAGAAGAGGCCCCTAAGCCTCTCTTATATATATAATATATATATATAAAGCCCCCGGTATATAATTTATCCGGCAAAGGCTCTTAAACTTAGGAAATATCGGAAAACGCGTTTTCCGGCCTTTCTAATTAATCTAGCGTTAAAGAGCGGGATAACGGTTATCCCGGCGCCGGACTTATAGATCCCTTAGTAAAAGAGGCGGAAACGTCCTCTTATACGCCTCTTACCCCTAACTCCCTTAATTAGATAGGGAATTCGGCCTTTATCCTTTCTTAAGCCCTTATAGATAAGCCCTATCGGGATTATTTACCGGAGCCCCCTTTTACGTATAAAGGGGCTTACGGTAGGCCCGATAAGGTATAATAGCTAGAGGCTATAAAGGTTAAATTAATAAGGATAGAGGACTATAAAGTTACTAAAAAGATCTCGATAGCCGCTATACCCTAAGGGCAGCGGTTAATTAATCTTAAATAAGTCTTTATTTATAAGTTTAACCTTTAAAGCTTTCTTTAGAAATATAAAGCCCGCGTTATTATATACGGAAACGAGTAACCGCTAAATAAATTATCCGTATACGCTTATACGCTAGTAGTATAAACATTCCGGTTATTAATAGCCTTAACGGCCTATTTTAACCTTAAAGCTTAGTAGTACGACTTTATTAACGCTTTTTATAATAGCGATCTTAATAAGGAAGTATATTATAAGCTTCCCCCCGGCTTTAATAAGCTAGGCCGGGCCTAGAGGTTAAAGAAGGCTCTTTATAGCCTTCGATAATCCCCTCTTCTTTAGTATAAACTACTTATAGCTTAGCTAAAGGAATAAAGCTATAAGGCCGTTTTAGAAAACCCTTATATTATAACGAATAGAAAGATTATTATTTTCTTCTATATCGATAATCTTATAGCTTTATTTAGGAAAGATTAAATAGAAGAATATACTAAGTTTCGATAAGCTATTAAAAAGGCCTTTTAAATTAAGGATCTTAGGGACCTTTACTAGTTCTTAAATATTAAGGTTATTAGGGATAGGGCTAATTAGCGTCTATTCCTAAGCTAGAAATCCTATATTTAAAAGGTTATAATAAAATTTAAAAGGCTCCTAGGAAAGAAAACTCAGCCTTAGCTAATAATACTTAAGAAGATCCCTCCTTTCGAAGGGGAGGTAATAGCTAAAAAGATTAAGCGATATTAGGCTATTATTAGTAGCTTAATATACGCTATAATTATTACTTAAGCGGACGTTACGTTCGCTATTAGCCGCTTAGTATAAGGTCTTATAAATCCCGGCCCTTAATATTTATAATCCGTAATCTACGTTATAGAATTCTTTCGTAATATTTAGGACCTCTTAATCGGCTACGATAGTAATAATTCGGCTATTATAGCTATATTTAACGCTTTATTCGGGGATAACTACGACCGAAAGAGTATTAGAGGCTTTATTATCCGAGTTTTCGGGGGTATAGTTATCTTTAAATTAGGTAAGTAAGATATTATTATTACCTTATCTATAAAAGTAAAGTTCCTAGCCCTCTCTTACGTTATTAAGGAAATTAGAGCCTTCGAGAGGCTCTATAAGGAAGTATAATTTAAGCTTATATAAGATATTATAGTTTACTATAATAACCTTTAAATAATTAGGCTAATTATAAAGGAGAATTTAAAGCTAAAGATAAAGCTCTTTTATATTAATATATACTCTTATTAGTTATATTAAGAGGTTTAGTTAGGCTATACGAAGATTAGCTAGATAGAAATTTCCGGTATAATAGCGGATAGACTAACTAAGCTACTCTAAGGGGAGAAATTCCGCACTTTCTAGAAGGAAATTAAGCTTATAAAGCTATATATAAATCTAAGGGATTAGAGGGAAGAAAATACTTCTTAATCGACTTATTAATTAAGGCCTAAGGGGAAGAAAATACCCTTTATAAGCCCTATTTAAAATAGGTAGTTATACTTATTTACTCTTTATCTTATATATTAGATCCGGACTTATATATCCGGGATTAATCTTATTACTTATAACTTAGGCGTTACCTTAGATTACTATTATTTTTTTATTACTAGACCGATCTTCTTTAAAATTATTATATATATTTATTTCGTTATTTTTTAATTACTATCGTAATTATTTTCTTATTAGTTAAATAATACCCTTATTTTAGGATAATCTCCTTTATCGTCTATTCTAATCGGGGAGATTACCTTAAAATATTATAAACTTACGTTCGCGATATCTTCGTTTTCTCTACGAACTTTTCCTTTCTAATATTTTCGACTTATCCGTTACTTTCTTTATTATTAAGGTAATACGGTAAACTTATTAAAATATATAAAAAGATAAAAAGTTAGTAGTACCTAAAGGCACTACTAACGAAACTAAACTAAGGAAAACCCTTAGCTAGGTAATTTAGCTAGTTTACTATAATAAGGAGGCCCTTAATCCCCTTATTATAGCTACTAGCTAAGCTACCTAACTAAGGGCCTCCCCTATATAGTAGTTCCCGAAAGTATATACTAAAAAGGTACCGGGAATCGAACCTAGCCCTATTAAGGGCTTAGCTATAAAAATAACCGCTTAACCGTTATCTAATATTTTCTAAGCTAAATAAACTAACTTATATACCTTACCGCTAATTAACCCTTAACTTCTTCCTTAATTATCGCGAGAAACCTTAATTATACCCTCTAGAAAGTAAGCATTACTTACCTAGTATAGAAGGCGGTATACGTAGCACTTACGGGGGTATATTAGAGGGCTAAGATAAGAGTAAGTTAGGCGTATATTTTTATTATCCTTTAAGGCGTATAGTTATTATAGTAACGGCTCCGTAACCTAGGAAACGGAATTCCTATTAGGAAAAAGGGCTATATCTAGGGCAATATATAGGATATAGGAATAAAGGCTTATTTATAAGGGTATCACGGCATAAGAGGCAGATACGGATAGTCTTTATTATATATATAAAGATAACGATAATTCCCTCCGTTTTGGGAGGGTAAGCATATTAATCAATGCAATTTGCACGCCTCCTCCTTGTCTGACAGGTCTCTATACATGCATCACAAGTCAGAGTACATTGTCTTTCCCTCCTCTTTCCCCCCCACGCGCCGCCGCCGCCGCAGCCTCCGCTCCCCCGCACAAACTGATTCTTCCTCCGTACCGCAAGCCGTTTTCAACCCCCCTCCCCTGTGAGACAGAACGCCCCAGTAATTTACCACTTAGGAAGCTATCGAGAGCAACGAGATGGTTATGGTTCCCCCTTCTTCTCCCCCGGATCCTCGGTTGGGCCCTGTTACTCTTACATGCGGATTACAGGGTCTGGTTTCGAACTCCGCCAACGGAAACAGGGGAGGGGGATGAGATAAGTAGCCTCGGTATCACAGCCCAGGGAAAAGGGGGTGACGGGTGTGGGTGTAAGTCGATGATGGCTGCGCCACGTTCGGCAACCAGTCAAAACGAACGAACGATGAGCCATGTCTCTCCGGTGGTCTCTCTCTCTCTCTCTCTCCCTCTCTGTGCCATGCAGTCCCCTACTAAACCCTGCTGCAGTTGGGGGAATGTGGCTGGGGTGCCTACATACATTGTGCCTACATACATATACTCTACCTGCTTCCTCGGGTCTCATCTTCCTCCTCATCCTTAATTCAAGGCCGGAAACGTAAAACGGTCAGCAGAACAGAAAAGAAAATGGGAAATACATAGATGGAAACGACAAAGATTGTGCTGGATTCTAACGCTACTGCACCGTCTACTGCCTGCTAATGCGAGTCTTTGCTTTCTACCTACCCTTCCGTCCTTAACCCTCGATCCGATCCTCCCCCTCCCTCCCCCCCTAAGCACCCATCTACCTACTCTAACTACTACGAATGCTACTACTACCTACCACCTGCTATGCGTACTGCTGCTACCACTGCACATTCGTAAGTAGGGCAGGTCGCTGTATATCCGGACATATCCGTACATACATGAATGCTGGGCAGGCAGTAAACTTATTCGCCGGTTTCCTGCAGTTGCACCATCTTTCTGCCGCACCACCTCTGTGGCTTTGTCCTGTCCTGTCCGGCCTGTCCCTTACCTCGCCGACCAATCACAATGTCCCCTGCAAGGCTGCAAAGGCCCTCTTTCCATGGGGGTCTAGACCACCGCCGCGGCTGCGAGTCAGTAAGTTGTTGATGAGACTTGCTGCTGCTGCAGTCGGCAGCTACCCGTAAGAAGCCTGTGTGTGTGTGGGCCGCAGGCGAGCGAGATCGGTCGGGTAACTCTTGTTGTCCCGTTTGTTTACTTCGTCTTCGTCTGCTTCTTTATTCCATCTAGGATTTTGTTCCCCTCTTCTCCATCTCCTTGCCAACCTCTTTCTCCTATCCGTAGAACCAAAAGACAGGCTCTATAACACCATCTACCACCTACTAACCTCTGGGTAGTACCTAACAGTAGGTAGGTAGGTAGTAGGTAGGCCCCAAGGTCCGGCATGTAGCGTCGACTTCAACTCACCACCACCCTTCCCGGAAAAGACACGCCCAGAGCAACCCAACAGCGTTACATCGCAGCCGTGCAACGACTTTTTCTCACCGCAGATCCCTGTCCCGCTGCCACGCACGCGACAGCTGACGCCCCAATCAATCGGCCTCTCACTCAGCTGCAACGGAGGAATGACCGTACATACATACATACATCCATACATCCATACACCCATACTACACACTCATGTATGCATACATACATACATACGGCTCGCATCCGTAGGGCTTTGCTAACCCCCCTTTCAGATCCCGGTTTGCTTATGAACTGTCCTTCATCAGTCCGCAAGTCACGCATGTCCACCATTGTTGCTCCATGATTCTTCCGCAGAAACTGCATGTCCATGTCGGCGGAAGTGAGCGAGGCTCCGTCTCGTCTTGGCTCTGTGTCAAGTCCACTACCATCGGACCCTTGTTTCCTCTTCCTCCTCCTCTTCCTCTTGATCCTCCCGCCTCAGCGCCGGGCGTCGGGAGACGAGGACGCGCACTACTAGGACGCGCACCAGGACGGGCTCCTGGACGAGGAGGGTGGGGTGGCGCGGGAGGCGGGGGCCGCTTTGCTGCTTCCAGAGTCGAAAGAGAACGAGACCGCTCTCCGCCACAGGCGTCGCAGCAGAGGTACTGCTCGGGATTCTGCAGCGTGCACGCCTCGCAGATCCAGGGCCCGGCCGTGTTCCCGCCTCCTGTCGTCGCCCGGCTACTAGCCTCTCCCGGGAAGACGTATGCGCTCCCCAGCCTCTTCTTCTCATCCTCTTGCACGAGCTCCCAGAGCGCCTGCGCTATCGCCACATCGTTAGCCTCGTCCTCCTCAGCCTGCGTGCGGAAGCCGTTGCTCATCGCCGAGTCGGCCACCTCCTGCATCTCTCTATCTGTGAGCCTCTCCGTCGCGCATCCCCGTAGCACCTTGTTGCGCCGCTGCACGGCGTCGACAATGACGTTGCGTATGTCCTGACCGGGCCGGGGGGCAGCTCCGCCTAATCGACGGCCCGGGGCCGCTATCGGGGGTTGATGACTTCGGCGATGCCTCTCAGCTGCTTCGCGTGCGAGCCGCCGCGCCTCGTGCTCTGGCATTCGCAAGCCACCTAGACGGCGCCCTTGCGATAAGAAACCCTCGCCCGTGTATCCCTTCATCATAAGGCCCTGCAGCTCGTCACGCAGCTGATCCCAGAGCGCATGGAACTGCTCGTTGTGCGGGCCGTGGACGATGTGACAAAGCTCGTGGAGCATCGTGTCGGTGACATTTTCCATGGGCATGAACTGAGTCCGGTCGCCGGGATAGCGCAGCCGTAGGCATATCTTGCTGCCGCCGTTGACGTTTAGTCCTACCCACCAAGAAGTCAGTTCGAGCCTCCCTCTACTACCACCGATACTGTGACCGGGGGTCGCGTACCAAGCAGGCTCGGGTCCGATGGGTAAAACTCCGCCAACTGGCCGACCTTCCACCCACGAGCCCGCATGATGGGCTTGACAAGCGACGCCACCTTGCGCAGAGTATGCAGCGCCTCGTCTGCACGAGGTTCCTTGTCCAGATGGACATAGGAACGGACGAGCGGCTCATGTTCCAGCATGCCTCTTGATTCCTGTCCGAATTGGTGTGATGTATCGAAGCCGAGTGAGCAAGGCTATGACATTATCGTCCCCAGGTAGTAAGGCAACGGGATCGAGGATCACGTCACCCAACGGCTGCCTGCCGGCGCCCTCGCCGCTGCGCCCGGACTCTGCGACGGCGTGCGATTTGATGCGATGCTACCGAAAGGTGCTTGGTGTCGCCGGTTTGCTGCCTGACCTCTCTCGACTGGAGCTGACTCACGGGATTACGTATGAATATGCTTGGATGAAATGAAGGAGGGGGGGGAGTACTACTAGGGGGGTCTCAAAAGCGACCCCCCTTCTCGACCTTTCTCAAGCTCCAGGGAGAAGGGGGGGTCAATGACTAGGAAAAGGACCTTTAACTCGGAAAAAATAATATATATAGCAGCCTACCTAATTTACTAAGGGAGAGATATACTTAATTTTCTATTTAGATATATTAAATTCTCTACTAAGGCCCCCCTTAGCTAAACCTTTATATTATAATACCCTCCGTAGCCTAGCTATAGGAATAGCTTAAAATAGGGCTTATTTAGCCCTTTTTACCGTGCCTTAAAGAGGCTTAAAGAGGGCTTATTTAGCCTTTTTTACCGTACCTTAAAGAGGCTTAAAGATACTTTATTTAGCTTAATTTACTATACCTGCTACCGCTCTCGCGATACCTCTCTTAATACTTACCGCCGCCGCTCTTACGATACCTCTCTCGATACCGCTCTCTTAATACTTACCGCCGCCGCTCTCTTAATACCTCTCGCGATACCTCTCTTAAGTAATTTTACTATTATCTTTTTTTATAATTAAGCCGTTAACTTTAAAAGCTAGTGCCCGGTAATTAATATCTTAATTTTATAATTCTTATAGAAGATATTTAACTCCTTTAAATATAAGATTATTATTATAATCTTTTAGCTAAAGTAAGGGGCTATTTGCGAATACCTTACGATATTTTATCTTACGAAAAACCTTATATTTACTATATAACTCGCTTATATTATTAAATAGCTCTCTTTTTAGCTTTTTTAATAATCTTTAAGGTAACTTATACTCCTTATTAATATTATTTCTTACGATTAATCGAACCTTATAAAGCTAACGCCTTATAAAGGCGCCTTTATTATATATAGCTTTATATTAAATTCGGTAATCTTTATCTTCTTATACCGCCCGCTTATTAAATTCGTTTTTAGCTACCCGAATCCTTATATTATAAACGCTTAATAGCTTAAATTTCCTTATAATTTATATCTTTTTATTAAGTACTATATATTTAATTTATTTCTCCTTAATACGATATATTTTTTCTATAGCCGTAATACCGTTAATAGCTAAAATTATATTAGCTTTATATATTTTCTTATAAGCTTATATTACTAATAATATAATCAGTATATTCGATTTAATTAAGATATTTATACGAAGCTTAATATAATTATAATATCGCTAAATTAGTAGTAAGCTAAGTCTTAATATTATAATATTATTTTAATTAATTTAATAGATTATAAGAGGCGTTTTTAGCGTTACTAGTTCTCGATTAAAATCTTATTTATTAATAATTTTATTATTATCGCTATTATCCTTACTACTATCGCCCTTATCGCTATTATCTTCGTTAAATCCCTTAATATAACTAGGTAGATCTTATTTATCGATCTCTATTATTAAGGAAGAGAAGGTATCTTAGAGTTTTTTTAGAACCTTAGCTAGATTATAAGGAAAAAAGCTATATTTTACCTAAGCTAATAAGATTATAGCTTTCTTAAAAGTTTAAGCCCTTATTTCCTAAAAATAGTATAAGAAATCTATTTTATCGAAGTTAGCCGCGCTATCTAATATCTTATAATAAAGAATCTACTAATACTAATACTTATAGGACTAGAAAACCCTAATATTAAGAGGCTAAAGATAATATATCGAATAAGGCGGTAAAGGGAAAAGAATAATATCGTAATTATCGTAAAAATATACGAATTTTTCTATAAGGTAGCTTTTATAGCTATTTATTAAAAAAACGCGTTTTTCTATTAGATTTAAAAGTTTTATATATTCTTTAAAATATTAAAGCTATTTAAGCGCGATAATATTATTAATATAGCCTTTTTAGCTCGTTACTAAGATAGTTCTTTTATTAAGATCGTTTTTAACTTATTTAACGGGAATCTAAACTTTAGGGAGGATAATAAAGGAAGGGATAACTTTCCCTTAAGCTAATATTACCTTAATAGCTATAATAAAGATAGTATTATAAGTATCGCTTAGAATAAGCTACTCGATCTTATTAAAAATCTAGATAAATATCCTTTTTTAAAGATATTCTATTATAAAGCTAATCTTATCGAAATTCTATATATTTTCTTATTAAACGTTATTATGCTAAAAATATCGTAAGAACCCCTAAAAAAAAGCTTTAACTTATACCTTATTAAAAATAACTTTTCGCTTTATATCTTAAATTATAGCCTTATAATAATAAAAATATCTTTTCTAATATTAAATAAATTATTTAGCTTATTTATAAAGTATATTTCCTAGCTACCTTTTAGCTTAAAAGATTATATTTATTACGGCCGTGAAATACGTTAACTAAATAATAGTATTAGTATTATAAATAAAGATTCTAAGCTAAGGAGAAGGGAAAAAAAAGAGGAAAACTCCCGTAGGCGAAATCTTAGTAAAATATATAAAGGCATATGCTAGTAAAGATAGGAGAAGGTAAGGGGAAATCCTAGTAAAAGGTTAACTTTATTTCCGGGTAATTTCCCTTTAAGGTTTTCCTAAGGATTTTACGATAAGGTTTCTAAGGTTATATAATTATAGTCGGAAATCCTCGGAAATTACCGTAAAATATCTAGAGGAAATCTATCGGAAATCCTTAGAAATTACTATAAAATATTTAAAGGAAATCTATTAGAAATCCTCGGAAATTACCGTAAAATATCTAAAGGAAATCTATATAATTGCTAGCGCGTAATATTACCCCCTAACGAAGGTTTTAATATACCTATTAAGATTAGTAATAGCGATTATATAGCTAGGTACCTAAGGAAATAGCTATATTATCCTAATTATTATTTTAATATTTATAATTTATAGCGGCGGCTTTAACTTAATATTAGAGATTAATAAGCAAACTAGCGGTATCTAGGAAATAGTTATAGAATTCCTTAAGAGCTATAAGTATATAACGGAAATTCCTAGCTAGGTACTATATCTTATTTAGATTATAATTATACTAGCGGACTTAATATTTTAATTAATAATGCTATCCGGTAACCTAAAATTAAAAGATTTACTTAACCTCTTATTCTAATATACTATTAATATTTTCTAGCTTAGTAGGAGATATCTCTTACCTTAGTAGCGGATTTATAGCGGCTTTCCGAAAATAGTTAGTATAAAATAGGTTCGTTATCCGGTAGCTATCTAGTAAGTTAAAGATATAGCTATAGCCTTATTCCTTAATAACCGTAAAAAGTCCTAACTATTAAGCGTTTAAGCGTATTATAAGTATAGTTATAAAGAAGCCTTTATAACTAAAAAATACCTTATTACCGACTACGAAATTTACTAGGCGACGCTTCTTATTTACTTATATTTCCTACCTATAGCGAGCTTTCTTAGTAGCGGCTTAAGCTTACTATTATACTTCCTACGCGTAGGCGATAAGTTTATAGGCCGTAATAATCGGGCCTAAAGTAATTAAAGGATCCGGGGGACTAGTTACTAAGAGGGGGTTCCGTATATCTTTACTAAAAGCGATTATAAGCGGTAATATACCGATCGAAGCGTGCTATAAGAAGTTATATATAAAGTCTAGCGCGGGAAAGAAAGTACTCTAATTATCTTAATATTTATTCGCATAAAACTATAGCCTCTAATTTAAGTATTAGTTAGTTACCTTTACGCTTCCTTATATTTATAAATATAGGGCACTATTATAGTAATACTTAATACTAATTAACTAATTAATTTTACCGAGAAATCTTAAAATAAATAAGCTAGTATTATCGGTAATTTATATATCTAATATACCGAAAAGATAATAAAGGTATTAAAAGTAGCGTTTAGTAAGTACTTTTACTATATTATTTTTCCTATTTAATAATATAGCGATAATCTAACTTAGCTTATAGATAAAAGTTTAAATATAATTATACTTAAAGTAATCTTCTAATATAATTTTCTTATTATAAGCTATATACTCTTATATAGAAATTAGAATAAGTAAAGGGTATAGTAAGCTTAAGGTCTTATCCCGTAAAGCCTTATTCCTTTAATATTTATAATAATTATAAATATATTAATAAATATTTTACTTTATTCTAAGCTAATAATAATCTTACTAAAATATCTAAGTAATTTTATTTTAGCTATTATAAGCGAAGATAGCTAGCTTATATATATTCCGAATTAAGGTAATCTAAAGGAAAAGCTTTTTCTAACTATCCTATTCGGGAATAACTAAGAGGTTACCGTAAAATTTAAGATCCTAGCTTACGTTCTCCTTTTAGATTAATTATACTAACTCTACTTCTAATAGGGGAAAGTTTTCTCCGAGGCGGATTAGGGTAATTATAAGGGTCGGGGTCGGGATTTTAAATCTAAGGCTTTCCGGAGGAATTATTATAAGCGTCCTTTCCTCTTTCTTATAAACTTTTATAATTAAAAGCTTAGCTATTTTACGTAAAAGGGTATTAATAGCTATATTTAATTAGCTAAGTTAATATAGGAAATAGATATTAAACTAAGTAAGGAAATTAAATTATCGGACTTAGCGGATAGAAAATAATCTTTTTATCGTAAAATAAATTAAAGCCTTATAGTCCGTAATTATATTAAACTTCTAACTAAGTAATTCTAGGTAAAAATACTTAAAGCTTTATATAATAGCGAGAAATTCGCGGTCTTAGATTAGGTATATATATTTAGCTAAGTTTATTATTTTTAAGAAAAAGCTTATTAGCTTTTACGCTTAGTTATCTTATTATTACTAAAATATATTAGCGATAGCGTTTCGAGAGGCGTTAGTTTTAAGCTAGGTTAGGAGTTTAGGATAGAAGAAAGTAAATACTAGGGCTTATATAGCTAATTCCTTTATTTTATTAAAGGCCTCCTTTTATTCTAATCTGAGCTTAAAAATAATATCCTTTTTTAAGAGATAGTTTAGGGGTTTTACGGTAATATTAATATAATAATAAAAGATCTAGATAAAGTTATATAATCTTACGAATAAATAGATAGCTTTATAATCCTAGAGATTTTTAAATTTTTAATCTTAGATCGCTTATACCTTATAAAAGTTTACGCTTATTCCTTAGCTTATATATAATATTATACTAAGGTAGTTAATTTTAATAATATTAAACCTCGATTTCTAGATATCCCCTTATAAGTTTGCTTAATATAAGCGCTAAATTACTTCTTAATATTTCTCCTAGTATTTTTTTTCTTCGCTATTTAAGTAAATTAATACGTTATTAGCGTATATACTCGCGTAATAGTTAAGGAAATTATAAAGTTAGGCGTTAATAAAGTTCTAAAATTACGCGGGTCTTACCTTAAGGCTAAACGGAAAAATAAGCTAACGAAATATACTAAATTTTATATAGAAAGCCGTAAAATACTTAGAGTTAAGGTTAAGATAGAGATAGTAAAACGCTTAAATAATATCGATCTTTAAGAACTATTTCGCCTTTTAGTAGCTAAATACGGTACCTTCTAAGAAGGGAGTAGGCGAGATCTAACTTTTTAAGTAGTTATTTATCTATTAGTAGTTAATATAAAAGCGGCGGGCCGTTAAGTATAGCTTTAAAGCGAAGAGAATAAAGATAGCGTAAGAGCTAGTATCTAGCTTAATAAAACTAATCTTAAGTAAATAGTTAATAATCTCCTTTTCTAAAAGTAAGTATTTTACCGGTATCTTATAAGAAAGGGGTCCTATTAAGTTTAGGGGCTTCTTAAGTTCTAAGGTTATATTATAGCTAAGCTAAGGATAAGCTAAAATATAAGCTTCTTTCTTATTAAAAAATCCTTTAAGGTATATAAAAGCTAGAGGAATTATATTATATATATAAATAATATACTTAGGTTCTTTACCTTAAGGGAATAAGATTTCCTATCTTATATATATATAGCTAACTAAGCTTAGCTTTATAATTATAGTTAAGTTATTATTATTATTTTCTAATTTTATAAATATCTAAAATATTAACGGGGTTATTTCCTCTTATCGCGTATAATAAGAGTTTTATTAAACTTAGCGGATAAGTTACTTTTTTAAAATATCCTTATTAATATTATTAATATCTTAGTTATTCTTAATTAAGGTCTAAGCTAGCTTTTTTTCCTTTATAAGCTATATAAAGTCTTTTTTTTTTTACGAGCGTTAAAAGATTCGATATTTACGCTTATCTTAATAGAGAAAGCGGTTCTAACGCTCGGTATCCGCTTAGATAGCTAGGTTTAGATTTCCGTTAAAAAAAGGCTTCTTAGGTAAGAGGATTAAGGGCGAGTACTTAGTAAGGGTAAATAAATTATCTAGCTAAATTAGTTTCTAAGCCGCGTAGTTAAGTAATAACCTCTTCTCCGCTATTTAGAATAAGCCGATAAAGAGATTTTAAGCGTAGTTAGTTACTTAGTAGATTTCCTACGGAAAATACTATTTATCGATTATTAAGGTAATAATTAAGTGCTTATAAACTAAGCTAGCTTAATAGCCTTAGAAATTAATAAGGAGGATAAAATAAATAGGGATAAGCTTAGCGCTTAAGCGCTTTATTACTTACTTTGCGAAATAATAACTAACTAAAAAATAAATATCTATTTTAATATTATATAAGGTAAAGGTATAAAAAGCTATATTATTAATTTAAACTTAACTATTAATAGTAAATAACTCTCCTATTTTCCGTCCTACGCGCGATATTTTTAGAACTATTAAGAAGCCTTATAATAGTTTTACTTTTTTCTTAAATTAGAGTTATCTAACCGAATAAAGTTAGGTAAAGGCGTTTAAGCTTTACGGACTCTCCTTATCTTCGGTTAGTTAAGATAGTTTTTAGCTATATAGCCCTTTTTTCTATAAATAAAATAGGTACTATTTTCCTAATAAACTTTCTTCTTACTTTTACTAAGAGCTTAGCCTTTTTAGTAAAAAGTTATAATCGTAGTTATAATCTTCTTTTATATTTTCGAGGTAACCCTCTTACTTACTTAGCTTTTACGGGAAAACTCCTAATAAGTTAACTTTTTTTTCTAGTAAAATATAGCGTTTTTTATATATTTATAAAATTCCTTATATATTATACGTAAATCTTTAGCTTTTATAAGGAAGCTTAGGTTAAAATTAGTAGGTAAATAATCCTAAAGCGTATACTTAATCTAAGCTAGGGGAATTTAGGTCTTAGCTATAAGGTAGTCGAACTCCGCGAAAAACTTCTAAATTTCCTATTTACTTATTAATAAAAAGTTTAGTTTATAAAGTTAGTCCGTAACCTTAATAAATTCGTTAGGATTTCTATAAGTAAACTTTAAATATTAGATTATCTTAGCTAATCCGGAAAAAGAGCGTTCCTCTAAATTATATTAAATTTCTAAAAGTTTATAAGCTTTCCTTTCTAATACGCGGAATAATATACTTATCTAGTCCTACTTATCTTAAAAAGTTATCTTATTAAACCTTATCTTATCTTTTAGGTTTATAAGGAAGGTACTAAAATCCTCCTTCTTACCCGAAAACTTACTTACCTCCTTATAGCGAATTTTCGTAAAATTAGAATAAGAGGGGTTTAGCTATCTTACTAAGGCTACTAGCGTAAAAATATCCTAAGTAGCCTTTCCGGTTAAGATAAATATCTTTTTATTTATATTAAATATAGTTAATATTTCTTAATAAGTCTTTTCCGCGTTCGAATTTTAGTTTTTCTAAGTTAACTAACCTTAAAGTTTTATAATTTACGCTTATAATTACGCTATCTCCGCACGCTACTTTTATAGTATAATTATACTAATAGTATTTTAGGAAAAGGTAGCTATTATCGTAGTTTAGTTTTCGCCGTTATCCTATTTTACTATAAGGTTAAGCGTCTCTAAGGCGAGTCTCCTTAATCGCCTAAAAGTCTATTTAAGAGCTCCGGATATATATCTTAAAGCTAATTATAGTTTAGTTATATATAAGGTTTTTTCCGTCCTTTATAAGGGATATAAGAGTAAAATACGTACTTCTTAATCGCTTATTAGCGAAGAGTAAGCTTAGAATAGTATTATAGCCGTAAAATACGTTAACTAAATAATAATATTAGCACTATAAATAAAGATTCTAAGCTAAGGAGAAGGGAAAGAAAAGAGGAAAACTCTTATAAGCGAAATTCTAGTAAAATATATAAAGGTATATATTAGTAAAGATAGGAGAGGGTAAGGGGAAATCTTAGTAAAAGGTTAACTTTATTTCTAGGTAATTTCCCCTTAAGGTTTTCCTAAAGATTTTACGATAAGGTTTCTAAGGTTACGTAACTATAATTAGAAATCCTCGGAAATTACCGTAAAATATCTAAAGGAAATCTATCGGAAATCCTCGGAAATTACTATAAAATATCTAAAGAAAATCTATCGGAAATCCTTGGAAATTACTATAAAATATCTAAAGGAAATCTATATAATTACTAACGCGTAATAATATTTACGTAATTCCTAATAGCTTAACTTTAAATATAGTATTTTTAAGTAATATAATAATATATTTAATAAAGTATAGCTTTCTCTTTTTCTTAAGTTAAATAAAACTTATTTTTATTATTCTAAAAAATAGGATATATATAATACCCTTAAATTTATCCCTAAAAGCGTTTATATAATATAAAAAGCGCAGTTAAGGTAAATTTAATTATCTTATAAAATCTTTTATTCTTAACTTTTATATATTCTATAAACTCCGCGCTTATAGCGATACGGATATAAACCCCTTATTTTTATATTATAAGCGGACTCCGCTCTTTCCGTTACCTCGTAGCGATAGCTTTAAGCTACGCTTAAAGTAACTCTAGGGGGGAGGGTAACGCTATATAAATTAATCGTAACCGCGAAAATTTTTTACTTAGAATATAGCTTTATTTTAAATTATAGTAAACTTAAACCTAAAAGTTTACCGTATTTTTTACCTTATTAGAAGCTAAGGTAAGTATTAGTAAGATTATTTTAAGGGACGCCTTAGTCTCTATATAAGTAATTATCGAATAAGTAATAAAGTTTAAAAAGGTCTAGGGAGGCGCCCCCCCTACTCCGACTCTATCGATTAGAAATATCTCCTTAGCTATTATAGTTATAGTTTCCTTTTTTTTTTATAGCTCCGAGGGGAGCGAAACTCTTCCGATATAAGCTATAGTTATAGCTAAAGCGCTAAAAAAAACTATTAAAAAATAAGTTTTAAAGTAATATAAGCGTTAGCTTATAATTTACTTTAATTTTATTATTATTTTACTTTAAGTTTAAGGCCTTAAAATAATTATAATAAGTATTAATTACGGATTTTATAAGTAAGGCTAAGCTTTTATAGTAAGGAAATTACTTAGCGGCGATATTATAATAATATTCTAAAATATTATTTATAAGCTTTAATTTAATTTAAAATAGCTTTATACTATTTTCGGAGAAAAAGCATACTTAATTAGTAGAGATTATACTTTTATTATAAAGAAGGTACTAGCGTAAGCTTTATAATAGGGCGGTAAGGAAGCCTTTTAGAAGAAGATTAAGTTTTCGAATAAAGTTTTAATAATATAACTATATACGAAAAGATATTATTTAAGAACTTAACGGAGTTTCCTTATAATTACTATTAATAGCGTAATAAATATAAACTAAATTTATAATAAAAGTATAATAATATAAGCGGAGATTTTTAACGCGGAATTTTATAAGCTAAAAGTCTAACCTTAGTAATATTTTAAATATTATTAGCTTAGATATATCGCTAAATATTATATAGTAAAGCTATAATATAGCTAATATTCCGCCTTTTCGTACGCGGAGGGTAAGTTAGCTTACCTTATAACTTATAAAAAAAGACTATATTATTACCCTTTTTATCGGGGGATTTACCTTAAGTAAAGTTAACTTTACCTTAAGATAAGAGTAGCGTAAGACCGGGCGAAAGATATTTATATTTCCTAACCTTAAAAATTTACGGATTAGAATTCTATATATACCGCCCCTCCTCCCCCTCCGGCGCCGATTAGAGTTTAGTAATAGCTAGGGCGGAAACGCTAAAGAGCGAATATAATAGCTCCGCCTCTAACCTCCTCTTCGAACTTATTTATAGCTCCGCTATAATAATTAGGCCGCTTTTTAGGACTAGCTATTATAAAGTTTATTATAAGCTAGTAAAACTTTTATATATTTTTTAATTATATTAATAAAGCCTCGATTAAATAAATTATTTAAGATATTATAATTAAGCGCGAAGATTTAGTTTATAATAATAATAATATTTAGGAAAATAAGTAACTATATAAACTTTATACTAAACTTAGCTTACGCGTACTTTTATTACCGTAAACTTTATTTTAAAAGAAATATTAGCTTCCTAATTACTTATTATTACTAGACTTATCTAAGGTATAGAGTGCCGGGTGCGGACCTAGTCCGGCCCTAAACTAAGGTAACGCTTAAAAGGAGGGTTTTACTCTAAGTTCTCCGGTTTTTCCTACTCCTAGAATATATATAAGATAGTTTTAGGCTATATATTAGGTATACTAGCGTATAAATATTATTATTATTATAAAATCTTTCTTTATATAACTTTATTATAGCGATAGTACGGCTCTCTAAGTTCTTAGGCGTTTTCTTTATAAATAAAAGTTTATTTATCTCCGAATTAATTTATTTTTCTATTATAGATACTCGAAAAGGTAAAAAAGTTATAATAAAAATTTTATATTAATTAGATTAATAATACGATATTTATAGCTATTCTAAATTTATAGATAACCTTATAATATATTATAATAAAGGTATATAAATAGGGCTAAAAAAATTTAACTATTATAGGAAATATATTTATATATACTATTTATATAAGGAAAAGGGAGTATATCTCTCCCCTAGTAAATTAAGTAAGCTGCTATATATACTATTTTTTCCGAGTTAAAGGTCCTTTTCCTAGTTATTAACCCCCCCTTCTCCTTAAAGCTTAAGAAAGGTCGAGAAGGGGGGTCGCTTTTAAGACCCCCCTAGTATGTTAAGCTAACTATTAGGTCCGACCTTAGCCGACTAAAAACCTACTTTCCGATTATATAATCTAACCACTGCCCACGGGCGTAGTACTTTATAAAACAAAGGTAGGGACTTTGCTTACTTAAATATATTAATTTAAGGAAAAATAATAAAATACTTTTTTTAGAATATATAATAATAGCTATCGTTAGAGCTTCTACTTAGTATTTTTCGGAATTAGTATATAATTTATCGGAATTAATATATACGGATAGGTAAAGTCCCTACCTTTATTTTATAAAGTACTATACCCGTGTGCAGTGGTCAGATTATATAATTTGAAAGTGGGTTTTTGGTCGGCTGAGGTCGGACCTGATGGTCAGCTTGACATAGTACTCGCAAAGAGGTGTACGTCACCGTGGTGAGCCTCAGCCACAACTCCTTCAGATCTCTGATGAGACTTACTCCGTAGAGGTACGGAGTAACAATGCGATTCCCTCGTCCTTACCCGAAGATCAGAGGCTCGTGTGCCAAGGCGAGCGGAACACGAGCTTAGGACCTACGAGTTTGGCTAGACCTGAAATGGATGATAAAGACTCTTCATGGGCCTTGGACCGCTGCCACATGCAACGACTGTTTCACGAGACGCACACACACACTCGCTCACACTCACACCCACACATCAGTCATCTACATCTACGGAGAATGGCATCAACTCAACTGTTCCAACTCTTTTTTTCTTACTATCCTATCAGTCCACGGCTAGAGGCTCAAATTTGTTCGCTCCAAGCGCATCCTCAACCCTCCCCATCAACGTCAACACCTTCTCCTCCTCCAGTCGCCGGCCAATGACCTGTACGCCCACGGGTAGGCCATGCATCGCGTCCGCGTCGTACAGCTTATAAGCGCCTCGCGCCAAACCGTTCAGATCTCGTAGCTTGAAGTTGCTCGGCAGCTTATCCTTGAGCCTATCGACGTGAGTTACGGGTATGACGCCAGCACTGTAATCGATCTGGGTTCGTCCGTCAGTACGGTGCATCGACCGGCCAGATTTGGGAGCTTACCAGATTAAAGAGAAAGGTGTATGCGCAGCTGCTCACAGCGTCATGCATGCCGTTGTGCGGTACTGCTGGTGTTGCGTTGGGGGGCGCAATGATGAAGTCTAGCTTGGCGTCCTCCCACATGTCAAACCAGCGGCGCTTGTAGGCCTCCCTCTGCGAGATGAGCGCACAATACTCCTGCGTCGTCCTCGGCTTCCAGTTCCGCAGCATGCCTGCCCACAATGGATCGCGACGGACGTATCGGATCCAAAGGTAGTGCAGATACTGGAGGAAGCGGGGCAGCCGGGCGTAGAAGCGCAGCTGAGCCGCGCCGCGGTCATTACGCTCTCCGGTACGGAGATAGCTCATGACGGTTCCCAGGCCATCGGCACAGAGGAGCCTGGATGCGAGACGCAGACCCTCGTATGGTGATGGGGCCTCAATCTCGATGATGCGATGGCCGGCCTTGCGCAGAGCGGCCTCGGTCATCTCCAACGCCCTCTTGCAGGCTGGTGAGGGATCGATGACGCCGTCGGTGCGGAAGACTCCGACCCGCAAGATCTTCTTGTCTTTGTACTCGCTGACAACATCTGGTCGCCACGGCATCGGGTGGCAGGAAGGATCATACTTCCATGGGCCATTCTCGATGACGGCGCGCGTAAAGTAGACGAGGTCATTGAGGGTCCGGGCCATGGGACTGTAGACGGCAGGCACGCCGTCCTGACCGGGGATGCTGGTGGTGGCACCGAGCTTGGGCCAGCGGCCGATGGAGCACTTGAGCGAGTAGATGCCGGAGAAATGGGCGGGACAGCGGACGCTGCCGGCGACGTCGCTGCCGATGCCGATGCGGCCACCGAGGGCCAGCAACGCACCCTCACCACCAGTCGAGCCGCCAGGGGTATAGTTGCGGTTATACGGGTTGGTAGAGCGACCCCAGACGTCATTGGCAGACTCGAAACTGAGGAGAGTGATGGGTATGTTGGTCTTGACATAGGGGACGGCACCTAGGTCCTTGAGCATCCTCACCATGGGACCGTCCTCGGACTTGGGCTGGTCGACATAGCAGCTCATGCCAACGGTGCTATCATATCCCTTGACGTCGATGGTGTCTTTGAGACTGACGGGGATGCCGGCTAGGGAACCTTTCAAGTTGATGGAGCCATCATCGATCCAGCCCTGGGCATCCTTGATGAGAAGCTCGGTCAGGCAGTTGGTTTTACCGTGGGCCCTCAGCGCGACTTTGCCATACGTGCTGAGGACACCAGATGCCAGAGCAGGATCAGCCTGAACGTCCGCGACGAGTTTCTCAATGGGCTTGTTGACAATGTCACGGTCGAACGAATTGATGGGAGACCGATAGGCGTCGAGGAGGCCGAGACGGGTAGTCCGCTGATCCTGCTTGAACTGGCTGAACGAGAGCTTGAGCTTTTGAATATGCCCGAAGACACTCGCTCATACATACGTACCAGTCTCGTCGATGTCTTAAGTAGTCGAGAAGGAACATGGTTGGCCGACGAAAAGGAGGAAGATGAAGGTCACGGAGGAGAGGAGGGGTAAAGCTGGGCAGTTACTTGGATTGGTGAGAAAGGAGGGGTCACGAGACTGGGGAGGGGGGGTGTTCCCTCGGCTGTTGCTCAACCGTGTAACGGCCGGGATTCGGGCGCTTGGTGTGACGAGGGCGAGAGTCGGGATGGTAGGGCTTCGTTACTTCGCCGTAGGGCTGCTTCCAGTATTCGTAAGCAGGCCAGTAGAGCGAGTAAGGGGTGTTCAAAGATATACCTGAGCTGTCCTTTGGCATTATCGTAGAGAGGAAGAACGAAGTATCATCATAAGTGATGCGCCGATGGAAACCGGAAGAGGCAATCATCCATCTAGAGTCTCTGGTAATCGTCAAGTCCCTATACTAAAGCCTTGCGCTTCCGAACCGCTGCAGAATCAGTAGCGGTACACACATAAGCTAAAGCACAGAACCCCCCCTTCCCCCCTTCTCGAGCCCCTCCCCGGGGCCATGGAAAAGCAGCCAATGACGGGGCTCGATAACATCCAGGGCCCGCAAATTCCCCAGTGACGACGGAGGCGCGACACAACAACAAATCGTCACTTCTCCTCTTCCACCACCACCTCATCCTCCCCCTCCTCCTCCTCCTCCTCCTCCTCCTCCCCCCCTCCGATGACGATACTCACGGCGCTTTTCCCCGCCATGCCCTCCGACGATCATCAGAATTTTTTCGACTCGGTTCGCACGCCTCATCTCCCGTTTTGCTACTGGATAAATGGGGAAAAATCTTCTGACTTGAAAGGCGCAGCTTTCCGGCATCTCCCTCGACGTCGCTGATTTCGTCGACCGCCATGTCGACCGCGCCGCTTCGACTTTACGCGATGCCCTGGCCTCTTCCACTTGGTTTCCCGAATCTATAAGGCCCAGTCCCGCCGTGAGGCCATCGGCGCCTTCCGCCGCTTCTACTGCCGTCGCGTCGCGCCTCGAGTTGGCCCAGCGTTGGGTCGTTCGCCACAAGCTTGTCACGGGCCTCATCGTTGTCATCTGCGGCACGGTAGTCTACAGCGGGTACCGCAAGAGCCGCCGTCGCTGGCCTCGAAAAGCCCGGAGAGCCAAGAGGGCCCGTAATGGCGGACGCGTCGAGGTCGTCGTCGTCGCAGGTTCACCAACCCTACCCCTGACCAAGTCACTGTCCTTGGATCTGGAGAGGCGCGGCTTTGTCGTGTTTGTCGTTTGTAATGCCGTCGAGGACGAGAATCTTGTCAATGCCTTTTCGCGACCGGATGTCCGCCCGCTGACCATCGACACCACCAACGTACGTCCTCTTCTTACACCCTTTTCGCCTCGCATAATTCTCCTGACTGACATTTCCTTGATGTAAAAGCCCCCTCGCGCTGGCGCCGCCATTGAGCGCTTTGCCCACTATCTGCAGTCGCCGCAAGCCCCCGGCCCCCAGGTTAAGCCGAACCAGATGACGCTCAAGTCGGTCATCCTCATCCCAAGTCTCCACTACCAGACGTCGCCCATCGCGACGATACCGCCCTCGAGCTTCGCCGACCTCTTCAACACCCATCTTCTACAGCCCATTCTCACCATTCAGGCCTTCCTGCCGCTGCTTACGTCGCGGCTGAACCCGATCGGCGAGAAATGGGTTCCTCCCAAGGTCCTCGTCTTCACCCCGTCCATCATCTCCTCTATCAACCCACCCTTTCACGCGCCCGAAGCGACCGTCTGCTCTGCCCTCGCCGCCTTCACCGAGGTGCTGACGGCCGAGCTCCGTCCGCTCGACATAGCCGTGACCCATGTTCAGCTCGGTACCTTTGACTTCTCCGGCTTCTCCGCGACAGGCCGGTCACATCACTCGCTCGCTCCCGGAACGCCTCACGACACGCTCGTCTGGCCTGACGGCGCGCGTCACGTCTACGGCCGCAACTTCGTGGCTCAGACCACCTCGGCTGTCTCGGGCGGTCGCATCCGCGACTTCAAGCCAAGCTCGCTACGCTGTCTGCACACGACCGTCTTCGACGTCATCGACGGCTCCATCACTAGCTCCTCTGTCCGCGTCGGCCTCGGCGCCGGCATCTACGGTTTCGTCGGACGCTGGGCGCCCCGAAGCCTCGTCTCCTGGATGATGGGCATCCGTCGCGTCGACCAACTGTCGACCTGGAAGGCTAGCCTTGACGACGCGGCGGCTGCGTCTTCGCCCCACTGCGACGAGGGCGACGACCCGGACCCGGCGCTTTCCAACGAGTTTATCGCCGTCCCGTCGGAGCGCAACGTCTGGAACTCAGACACGGTTGATAGCAGCCTCTGGGTGCCGTCTGTATCCGAGACGTCGTAAGCGCGTTGAAGACGCGCGTGTATGAAAAAATTGACATGATATATATATATATTTTTTTTGTTTCTTTTCCGTGTCTCGAAATAGACGTTATGACGAGTTCATCTTGTGTTGCATATCATTTTCTATACTCGGCATTGGAGGTGGGGAGTTGGCACATGAATCTAGGTAGTCAGTATATAAAGTCCTCTCTCTTATTCATCTACACGGCTCTCTCCTCTTCGTCAAAGGCGACGGAGAAAAATACCAATACGCTGTGAACGCTTTCCTCATACCCTTCCTCGTAAAACAGCCAACTTCAATGTCCCCTCCCGCGGAAGCGCCTGTCTCTGCCAGACCTCCACTTCCCGCCACGAGCATGACGACCAAAGCGGCCCGCATCGTCGCGATCCCTCAGCCCATCCCTACCGGACCGATCATCAAGGGCGTCATCACCCCGCGAAGACATGTTAGGCAGGGAAGACGACGACGGCAACGGCGGCAACCCCGAGCCGTGATGACGACGATGGAGCTGATGATGATGATGGTCGTCTCTGTGTTCATCCTTGGTCCTATCGTCCGTCTTGACGACGGGCTTTTCCAGGTTGTTGGACCACTTCGCGTGTGCGCCTTGCTTGCAATCCGACCCGTCTGGACAGAATCCCGCGAGGTAAAAAGGACACAGCTTCCTCCGAACATGCTTCTTGCTGCAGAGCGGACCGAGAGGACAGAATCCCATGTCGTAATGAGGACAAGGAGGCAGCCTCGTCAAAGGATCGACGTGAAGATAAAGACACTCCTCCCCATTCGAGCAATAGCCATTCCTCATGAAGAAGTTACACTCGGGCATTTTGCGCAGGTTATACTCGTGAAGGAATTCGCAATGCTCGCCCTTTTTACAAAGGCCTCTGAGCCAGTGCTTGCAAACCAACGAGTTAAGACCGCCGGATTGCGTCGTCGACCTCGAGTCTCCGCCGGATATGACGTGCCGCTCCGAGCATCGCGTTCCGTTCGGACACGATCCCGTCTGGAAGGCTTTGCAGATCGGTCGGTCTGCTGGGAGGCCTACTTGGTGCGTGGTGCGGAGGAAGGGCGTGAAGCGGAAGTGATACGGTTGGATGGCTCTGTGTTCGAGGATGGCCGCGCTGGCCGTTTCTGCAGTTACTTTCATTGTATTTTCGTTTTTATCGTCGTCGAGCTGGGATTTTATGTGGTGGTTTGTTAGTTGGCCTTGTCTTGGGAGAGGGAGGAAGAGTATCTTCCAAGTTAGAAAGATGTGGATGATGAACATGATGATGAAGTTGTTGGTTGATTAGTCAGCAGGCTCTTCTCGAAGCGAAGACGAGCACAAAGAGCTTGATGATGACGTCGTCTCTTCGAAGCTCACTCATTCGATCCTCAGCAACTCCTATGATTCTCCTACGGCACAATGCTTAACAAGTTCATACGCTCTTTCAAGTCCGATGTCTAATTAATCTAGAGCATTCTTCAATCTCTCTCACCTTCTCATCCATCCGCTTCTCTCGTCTATGTATGACCGAGACCCGGCTCAGAAAATCAACGCCTCAAAGCTCAGACTACCTACCCTTTCCTACCGTAGCAGAAGCAACACTTCACGTATCGACGCGCCGTCACGTCTCCCAGACTCTTCTCCGCCTGCTCCAGAAGCGTCCGTCGCTGAGGGGGGGAAAGACCCAATGCCGCCAGCGGTTTGGCCGCCAGCCCGTCTAGTGACTCTAGAATGACCATCTCATTGAGCAGGCCCAGAGTCTTCAAGTGTCCATCGTGCGGCCAGCTCGAGATGGGTATCTTCTTTGTTATACAGCGCACGTCGGAGAATCCCGCTTCTCGTAGGATCTCTTTTAATTTGAGAGCCTGCAGGGGATCACATCCCAAGCAGCGCAGACCCTGGACCGCAGCCTCGTGGAATAAGCGCAGCGCGTCATCGTCACCCATTGTGTCGTCGTCGCAGTATATTTGCGGTATCAGGTCATGAAATTCCACCCAGCCCCCCTTTTTAATGCGGCTGAACGTCAAGCGGGAAAGGGGGAAGAAAACAGACGAGAGGTCAGCCGTTGTCATACCGCCGTCTCCGTCTGTCTCCAACTTACGGGTAAGCCCTCTCCAGGAGGCCACGCAAGTCCCTCAGGACGCCCGCCATGCCGCGGAAGAAGACGAGGTCGTACCCAGAACCGTGTAGCCATTCGGGTTCCTCGCAATCGTCGACAAACATGCGCACATTGACAGGCACCCACCTCGGCTGAATGGCGGACAGGTCCGTCCCGATGACGCTAGCACTTGGGTATAGATCAGCCACTGCAGAACGTCTTTGTCGTTAGTCTTTGTTATGGATTATGTGCATTAGAAGGGATCCAGCGGGAACAAAAGAAATACCGTCTATAGCCCAAGTTCCTTTTAACGCCGGTGCCGCCGATCAGCTCTGAGCTATGCCATAATCAAACAAGGAGGAGTGAGAGGGAGAGAGGGAGAGGGAGAGAAAGAGAGAGAAGAGGGGGTCACACCAGTCCCGGTCCCGATGTCGATGATTTTCTGAGGACGACGACCGATGTCGGAGTGGAATAATTGTCCATTCTGACGAGCTGCTTCGTCGGCTTGGCCTTCTCATCTCTCGGGGGTGTGTGAAGAAGGGAAAGAGAAATGGGCAATCTAATGGCGTACGGTGATTTCCAACATCAGGGAATGGTTCAGCTCTTCTCGCTTCTGCTCTCGACCGTCGTTTGGAAGAGGATAGCGGCCTTTGCAGTAGCCGTGGTAGCGACGGCCGTGAGCCCAATCGTCCTGATAGACGCTGGGACAGATGGACGTCGACTCGGCACAGGAGGAGTCTGATCTGGAACCATCCAGGACGTCGGTTTCCTGTCCTGAGTCGCTGAAGATGGTCTGGATATCGGCGGCAGACGAGATGAGCGAAAAGGAGGTATCGTCACATCGAGACATGGTGTCGGTTTGATGTAGCGAGAGGAGAGGAAGGGGGGGGGTGAGAAGGAAGGACAGGAATAGAGAGAGAGAGAGAGATGAGGGTATAAACTCGACATGCATTGAGTTCTTTTTATTCCTTTTTCCTTCCTCCCCTCGTTCTCGAGGATGCCTGTCCCCCCCCAAGGTTAAACGCAGGGTCGACGCAAGCTTACCTGTCCGATCTGTCTCCAGCCTCTAGCCTACATGGATCTAGAGCTAGAACAGTGGAGTGAAAACCAGGGTAATTCCGTGCAACAGCTAAGTAAGATGTCGATCCATGATCATGTTCTGTTGTCTACATCTGTCTTCGGAAACCAAGCAAACGATGCCGAAGCCGTATGTTATGCATGTATGTGCTATATGGTAGTGAGTGGACTGGTGGCTTAGACGATTGAGAGGTATGTATGTATGTAATGAGCGTGTATGGTATGTATGACAAGGTACGACATCCCTTACTTGATAGGCTCCAGTCCCCCATCGTGGCCCCCCTTTTTTAATATTTCTCTGTTGACCCTTTTTGATCCTCCCGAAAAAGATCGGTTCAAAAAGTTCGCGGTCGCTCCTACGGGCCGATGCATGGATACGCGGAGGAATTGCTGCAACTTTATGGTCCATCTTGGAGATGGCATCAGCCTTCGGATTGGCTGTACTGCGTTGGCCCGAGTGTCACAAGATTGCTGCGCGATGTTGGTCTTTCATGAGCTGGAACGGTTTACTGCCCGACGGAGGTATCTATAATGGCCTGACGGAACAATAATTGCCTCGAGGCTGGTTTGTGATTTTGACGATTCTGCCAAGATTAGCTGAAAGACTTACAACATACAACATACATACATACATATGTACGGACGGATGGAAAGGGGTAGAGAAGGCGTCTGGACGATTCCTGTTAATCCAAGTAAAAAGTCCTTATCGTCATGGTCTGAGGCAGTCATCATGCCATATTCTGTACGTTAAGATGATGGATCAGTCGGACTCTTTCCGCACATACATACAAGGACTTCGATTCCCCAAAGCCATGGATAGCTCAACCAGCTTGAATCATCATAGTAACAAAGGCCAGTCTTGAGCTCAGCAACGATCTTCCCATCGGGACACGTCGATCATTATCGATGTCCTCCCTATACGCATGTACATACATACATACATACATACTCATGTACAATATCAGGCACGACTCGATGCAAAGCTTCCAGAATCCGGAGCGGAAGCTCAATCGAAGAGGATGAAGAGAAAAAAGCCATGTCTCCCTTGAGAACCACTCGATCAGTCACAAAGCTACTCCTCAAGAAGTATCGAGTGAGAGACTTTTTTTCAACACTGAAAGGAGAAGAAGAAACTTTCTAGACAAGTTTGATCGTAGCCTAGACAGCTGCGGCGAAGCCGAGATAACAGCGATAACTTGAAGTCGGTGATGTCGATTGTCAACCACAGCGGAACGGCGCGGAAGTGGAGGTTCGGGTCGGCACGGATCAACCACGGCCCGTCTGTATGACGGCCTTTCGTAATCGATAACGGAGCACGGCTCACTCACCAACCCTCCGACCAACCAAACGCCTCCAAAGACGGACTTCCTCGTCGACAAGACCCGAAACAGAGAAGGATGAAGCGAAACAGCTGAAGAAGACCATTTGTGACGGGTCGGACACCGAATTTAAGAAGCGAGATAGAATCTGGCAGAGAACATCGGAGAATATGCCAGCTGCACGGTCCGCAGAGCCTCATTAGCATCCTCCCCCCCCCCCCCCCCCCCCCCCCCCCACACAGAAAAAACAAACACACAACAGACAAAACCAAACCGCCCACACAAAAAACCCCCCCCCCCCCCCCCCCCCCCCCCCCCCCCCTAAGGGGAATAGCGACGATTCACCTCAAAACCATCTCCCCGACATACGAAAGAAAGAAAAACAAGGATTCCTTGACAGACATCATGTCCACCCGATTAGCCGAGGAAGTCGTCGGCGCATCTTCCACGGGGGAGGCAACGAAGGAACCTCCTCGCCAGAAAGAAGAGCAACAAAACCCACCGGCCAACGACAACATCAACAAGGAAGGAAACGAAGACGAAAACGACGAAGACGAAAACGACAAAGCTCCTCAACCCCCTTTCGAACCTCTCTTCACCCTCCTTACAAACACAACCACCAACACAACCATCCACCCACGCGTCCAATACATCTTCACAGACGACGACCCGTCCGTCATCTCCGCCCCGCTCGCGCCCTCAAGCCGAGCAGTGGTCGTAGACCTCAGCGTCGATCCCTCCGCGACGGGCAGCTGGAAGGTATCGTGGGCGGCGAGTCTAAGCGCCGACTTCGCCATCTCGGACGCAAGGATGCTATCTCCTTCGTCCGCGCCTTCGACTTCCGGCGCCGGCGTGTTAAGGCTAGATGGCGTCGAGCGGGAGCCCGTCGATCCACCTCCCCCTCTCCCCCCTCCTCTGTCGTCGGATGGTTTGCATTATAATTCTGATGCTGACGCCGGAGATGACGGGCTTGGTCATCCTGGTGATGACCTTCAGGCTTTGGCGGAGGACTTTCGTCGCAGGATGGCTGTCTTGCGGAGTGTTGTCGCTGAGGCTGATCGGAGGGTTGCCGCGACGAAGATGCAAGACGACTTACCATCGGCGGAACATCAGCAAAAGAAGCCCGAAAAGGGCACCGCCGATGACGAAGCCCCCATCATCGAGGACGCGCAGCCCTGATTTATCCGGACACCTCCGAAATCTCTTTTTTTTCTTTCACATCTTGGCTTTCGGACTCTATCTATGGAACGCTGCCTTTCATCTGCTCTCTCAGATGATTGTCTTCCTTCCCATGAAGCCGAAATGGCGTCCTCCTCGCACGCCAGGGATCGGCTTGATAGACGACTCCGCGAACAGGCTTTCTTCCACCTTTCCCCCCCCTTTAGCACATCACCACTTTCATCAATGGCATTGGTTCGGTGTACCGGAACGGTTGTTTCTCAATGAGTTTGTCAAGATTCGGGCTTTACATAGATGGACGGGCTTCCAGGTCCAGATATTGGACTATCGCGTATGAATAGACAGTTGTGCCCGTGCTTCTCAGGAACAAACTACGCCTGACTGACGGCACATGTACACACATACATACCTACACACAACCAAGGCACGGTCTTCAGTTTCACACTTTCATGCCACTCCGGAGAGAAAATGTTATTAAAATTTGGTACTCGAAAAAACGTCCTGAATGCTCCCCAACTCCTCGACAAAGCCCTCCAACACACACTAGGCCCGGCAAGATGCGGTAAGAGGGCGGCAGCGAAAACAAGAAACAAGACAAAAGATGAAGGGAAGAGTCAGTGGCCCAATCATCCAAATGAGCAGCGTGAGGCGACCGGCAACACCCAACAGAGCGACGCGCGATCTCGCCAACTAGTGCCATGCCATGCGTACATCCAATACGCCCTCGTTCATTTCTTTTTTTTTTTCCCTCCTTGATTTCCCCCGGAAAGTCAAATGCGACAGCTATATTCTGACAGGTCGCTCCTTTATACAGCGCTTTTCGAGAGAATGCAATGAGGGCGGAGGCCTCGAGAAAAGCGACAGGTGATGGCAAGTGTGGGTGTGTGTCCTGTCCCGTAGTGCTTGGCGTCACCGGCACCCGAGGTCGACAGACCTATGATGCCTGCGGAGGAAGAGGCAGCCGCCGACGGACGAGGCGACTCAGTGTTTCAATGCTGGCCGCCTCGGGTATCGAGCGTTCGAACATAGCAACCGGTAAGGTCATGGTGTCTCCCATGGCTTGCATGTCTCGCTTGGCGGGCTTGTTGGCGTTGTTTGCATTATTGTTGTTACCGCCATTGTTAACGAGGTTTTGTGGTCCGCCGCGGACGACAAATATGTACACCAGGACGACGACAACGATGATGATGATGATGAGTACTGCGTTTGGTAGTTAGGCAACTGTCCGACGCTGTCTGGCTCAAGGGGGCCACTCACTGCTGACACCGAGGCAAATCCACTTCTTCTTCCTCGTCTTGCGAGCCGTCTTGACTGCCACGCCAATTTCTTCGTTGCCCTTATCTAGGTTGTCGATGACCTCCTCGCCCTTTTGCTCTATCTGCAAGACGGCGGCATCTTGCTGGACGACCAGGGTGTCCATGTCCTGGAACAGCTGCGAGAGCTCGACAATCTGCTGCTCGATCTTGATCAGGGCCGCGTGGCGGTCCTCGACGGCGTTGAGGGCAGCGCGGGCACGCCCTTGCCTATCGCTCTGCATCAAGGCCTGACTGAATACTTGGCCGCCATTGGTGTCCTCGACAGCGGCACGAATCTCGCTCTCCGAGGCGTCGGGGCGAACGATGCGGTACTGGCGGGCCATTTGCTCCTGGGTGCGTTTGCGAAACTCGGACTCGACTTGCTGATACTGCTGAATGGCCGCCTTCAGCCGTCGGTCGACGCGTCCGACTTGAGGGTTGTTTTTCGGAGTGCGAGAGTCGGGATTGGACTTGACGGTGCGAATGCGATCCGTTAGGGTGCGGTAGAGCGACATGGTTTCGGCGGAAAGGGCATCGAGCTGGCGGTTGGCGGCGCTAGTAGAGGAGCTGTCGGCGTCGTCCAGCGTCCGTTTCTGCAGCATACGGAGGCTGCCGAGATTGCTCTCGACTTGATCGATACCGCGGTCGATATCCCTACACTCGTTGAGTATCTGATTGGGATCGCCGCCGGCGAAGGAGCTGGCGTTCTGGGCAAGAGATGCCATCTCGACGTTGCCACCTGTTCACGACTTGTCAGTCAGATTTAGTTGACGCGGCGTCTGTTGTCGGAGCGCACCTGCGTAGCCGGCGTCCATAGAGGAGTCCTGCTTGTTGAAGCCGCGACTGTAAGACGACGTCTGACCGTAGGATCCCGTCGGCTGCCTTAATGGCGCGCCATACTCGGGAGCATCGTCCCTTTGGTCGAAAGGGTTCTGTCTCGCATTGTATCTTGAGTTTAAAGAAGCGTCAGTTCGAGTCACACGAGGATCGCCAGGCAAGCGATACTAACCCGTACTGTTGAGCCATGGTCAGCCACGATAATCATGTGAGAGTTTACGAGAAAGACGAGGCAGAAAAGGGAAAAAAAGAAAAAAGAGGACGGCGAGGATGGTATGACTTGTCATGACAGCAGCGAGACCCGCCGCATCGCCTGGGTTGAAACGCAAGTGGTAAGGGGGGGGGAGAGGATGAAACACTGACGCTCATGGTGGAATGGGGAGAATGGAGCGATCGATGCCTGAAAGGCGGTTCGACAAGTCGGCAGCCGAAGTCGATGGGACGCGAGGCGGCGACGAGCGCCTGAGACAGAAGACGAGCGAGAAGAAGATGGCGATGGTGATGAAGAACGGAGACGAAATCAACTCAAGGTGAAGGATAGGTGGTAGGTAGATGAATTCGGGGGAGAGACGGTTCAAGTACGGGCTTGTGGCTGCTAATGGTAATATAAAGGGGGGCGAAAGCAGCTACATGGTCAGTCGTACCCCGAGTGAGGACGTAATCACAGGGCGCACCGCCAGCAGCGAGGCAGACTCAGGCTGAAGGTAGCGGTGATGGATAGATGTTAGTGGGTCAGGATGTGGTACGAAATGATATTAAAAGTCACAACGCTGTTTTCAAGTAGCACTTGGCAGGGTGACACCTCGTATTTGAGCAAAGTACTTCTTCTGCTTTCCACTCAGGCTGGGACTTCGATGGTCTTACGTAACGCAGTACATGAGCGCCAAGTAGCATCGTACTGCCGCCGTGGCGTCTCTCTATCGGTCACTTCATTCACGCAGCACCTTCAGGTATGTTACCGCAATCAATGACTGCCACAAAGCATCAGGGATGGATCAAAGGGGGAGCGTTGAATAGAATAGAAAATCCTGCTCGCGAGTGGAACGGCCCAAGCGCTGTTCGTTTTGCGTCTCTTCTCTGGCAAGGGAAGGGCGTAAGAGAAATAACCGGTTTCATGTCCTGTACCAGGCCGGCGAACCGCCCTCGAGCCCGACTCGTCACCTGGGACCCCGCCCTAGATCGAGCCTACATTGTATGCATACGTCTCCGGGGTGAGCCAAATGCCTACCGCCGTCGCTTTTTTTTTTAACTGTGCAGTTTATCCTCGGCCAACGGCACCAAAAGAAAAGGGGGGGACAAGCCGTCGTACAAAGGGGGGGAAAGGGGGGGGGGGGGGAGACAGACTTGCTTGCCATGCACCTTAACCTCGCACCCCTAAGGCATCGATCACCCCCTTCCTACTAAAACTTGACTGTCAAACGAGTGTCTCCCTCCCGGACCGCCTAGACCGGCTCATAAGACGGCGTAGGCGGACACGTAACTAACGCTCATGTCGTTGGGCTTTGTCACCTCACTACTGCGCTCGTACCGAACGACGCGGAAGCGGTGCTTGTTCCCATCGTCGGCCTCCTTCGCCAGCAGCTCCAGTCCTGCCATGGCGACCCCAATCGGATGCCGCCCGCACACCGTATTCCTCGTTCGCTTGAGGTTGTTCACGAAAGCCTCGTGCTTGCCGCTCTCGACCGCGTCCATGGCCGACTTGTCCAGCCAGCCGATGCTCTCGTAGATGGGAGGCCCTGCCGGCGCCGCGTCGTGCGACCGGAGCGTCGTCAGCCTGGCGAGGCTGGCGTCGGCAGAGTAGACGGTGTAGGAGTAGTTGGGGCCCCAATGGCAGAAGTCGGAGCTGATAATGAAAGCGTTCTCCTCCTCCCTGAGGTAGGGCAGTAGCACCTTGCCCACTTCGCCCTCCTCCTCCAAGTCGTTATCACCCACAATGATTGGCACGATGGTAGGGAAATTTTCGGTAGAGCCTAATGCCCTCTGGCAGCTCTTATAGAGCAAGGGCAGGTGCATCTCGAGCGAGTGTTCTCGGATTTCGTTCCTCTGCGGCATGTCCTGCATCTCACCAGTCTCCTTGATCCGCTCCACGGTCTGGCGATCCACCTTGAAGTCTCCGAACGGCGTCGCGTACTTGTCAAAGGTGGACACGGCGCAGCCGCTTAACGCCAGGGTGTGGGATGGCCCGAGGAGGAAGACGCGCTTAGCCTTGGTGAGGTCGAGGCAGCTGTATGCCCAGGCCGCACACTTGCCGGAATAGTCGTAGCCGGCATGTCTGTCGTCTGCAGCCTCAGCGTCGGCGCCCCAGCTGCCTTTCCCCCCATCGTCTACTCACGGTGCGATGACGATTCGTGCTCCCGAGATGGGCAGCGGCAATTCAGTGACGGCATCCGGAATGCGGCTGAAGAAGCCGTCGAGCTGGGCATCGAGTTGTTCTTTGTCGCCGATATACCAGCTGCCGGCTTTGGCGGCCGGCCGAGTACCGCCCATTTCGCCTTGCTCTGAGTCGGGTGAAGTGAAGTGAGAAGAGCGGTTCGCAAAGACTGCGGGGTTAGTTGATCGTCGTCTACGAATACAACTTGGTAAGCCTCACACTAGCATCCTACTCTCCGACGCCTACCCTAGGGCTCTTCCATCAGCAGCCTGCATCCGTAGCCTGTAGGGAAACAACCACAGACTCTGACTTACACGGCCATGAATAGACATTACATTATCAATCTCATACACGGATACTGATTGTCTTATTCTCCTGATCTAGAGCCTGGGAAGCGCCGTCGGAAGCTGCTTTCCGTGACCTGATTATCCCATGAGCAGTGGTCTTCCCGTTCTCGGAGCAATCCACTGATTCGGGACTCTGCAAAGCCCCAATGCTGGATATCAGTACCATGGACGAAACAAGCCTCAATCAACCATCTCGTTGGTTCGGCAAGAGTCGAGAGGCTGACGTCACAGCGCACTTGACTCGTATCTCAATTCAAAGCCTCGGCGACCCGCAGTGAAGCTCAAATCTGACGCTCGGAACGAAGCGTCAGAGCCAGCCATTTACCTGCCTCCGTTGAAGATGCGACACCAATTCGGCTGCCGACGCATACTTGTCTTCATGGCAAGCGTTTGAGCCTGTAAGTTCAGGCAACCGTCGCATGCTCTCGCGGCCTAGCTACGGTTATGCGCTTATGCGGATTCTCCTCTTCGGTCTTTGTCCCACGCGTCTACGGATGCTGACTCGACGATCGCATCAAGCCTCGATTGGCGTATTCGTCATGCAGGAAGGTAATCAGGACAAGAAAAGAATTGTGCACAAATACATAAATATTGGACTCTCAATTTCATCGTCTCTACGCTACCCTTGCGAGGAGACACGAGCCGAATTAGACAATCGGTTCCCTGGCAAAGCCGGTGTTTACCTTGGCTGCCCTAGTATAGAGGCTAGGCCTTGTAGCTTGACGGTCCGGGGCAAGGCATCCTAGCCCAGAGCTTGGTTGACAGCTCGTTCTGATAAACAATAACAACGCTGTCGCCTGTGCAAGTCTCCACGTCCGCCTGCCGCCATGTTCGTGGTCTGGCAGCTATAAGTAGTTTCCGAGATGATTGTAATCGCGGGATTCAAGAGTCATCAATGTATTCTCCATTTCTGCTATTTTCTGCCGCTTTGATCGTGATAATCTTACCCTCCTTGCTAGATCGGGTTCTCAAAAGCTATCTTCGGCGCTATTTGAGAACTCATCTCGGAACTCTTCACTGCTGCTGCTGTTGCTGCTGTTGTCATCTCAGTACTCGTGTCAGGGCTCCTCTCAGCACCAACATCCAAGTCAACCCTACATCAACTTCAATGTCGTTCCAGTTCTTGAATTCCCCATCTATTCACTGCGCCCATCAAAATATGTTGACGGACATGGGCGTTTTCGAGACGGTATATCTCAATGGCCCTGGTGATTGGGCGAGATGGATCGCCCAGATTCAGAGACTTGCATCAGAAGACGGCATCTGGCATCTGGTCAACCCGTCTGCAGCGGATAAGCCAGTACTCAAGAGACCATGCGAGCCCAAGGCATCACAAGTGAACCCAAAAGCTGAAGGGCCGGAGGACCTAGAGGGCTTCGAGATTCACAAGCTCGACTTCCTCTACTCCACATACCGTGTCCAAAAATTGGACTTTGAGCAGAAAGAGAGGGCACTGTCCGCTCTCAACCAGGTCGTGGTCAAGACGGTTGGCCGCTACGGCAACATCGTGGCTGACCAACAAGATGTCATCGCCTCGTTGGCCCTCCTCAAGGCAAGGGTACAGCCTTCAGACTGGGCGGTTCAGATGGAGGCCCGAAACCGTTACAAGGCCGCCCTCAGGGTGCCGGATATATTTAAGGTTGATGAGTGGGTTAACTCTTGGCAGTTGGCGCTCGACGAGGCTACGAGGTTGGATCTTCCCGAGGTTCAGGGACTTGTCCCTACTCTCGACTTCCTGCGGGCCGTTTCGGCGATTGATCCATCTTTCGCAACGTTTTGGATCCAAAGCATCGAATTCCGAGCATTCGAGAACGTCGACGGCTGGGAAAGTTCTATCCCTGACGGAATAAAAATCAGCGACATGTTCAGCAGGGTGACGAAGCTGAAGACTATCGCCGAGACATGACTCACACAACCGTACAACTGTAGTGGCTTTGAAGTTTATGACTTCTTTGAGCGGAATGGAATGTCAATGTTTCTGCCGCATAACAAGACGCGCAACGACAACGGCAGCACACAGCGAGTTACCTAAGCAACAAGTCGGAAGCCCGACACGTTAACACCGTCTTGGATGGGGCCGCGGCCCGATCTGCCCGAGATGGCGATCAGAGAGAGCCAAGACGAGAGGTTCTTTTTTTGCTCTTTTGCGCGCCCAGAGTTTCGTATTCGATCCACGGCCGGTTTTTTTGTTATCAACTCTAGATTCAAGGAGAGGCCGTCAGCTGAAGTGATCGGGAAATGGGCATTCGTCTTCAGGGCTTCTTCAACTTGAAGAAGGAACCGGTTGCCAAGCCGGATGGAAGCTCAACCTGGATAGACGACCGTCAGACCATGATGATGATGAGGAGGAGGAGGAGGAGGAGTTGCCGATTGCGTGCTGTTGCTCGACTTTGGAGATGAAGCAGGAAGCAGGTAGGTGTGTGTGGAGAAGGGCAGAGAGAAAGGAGGGAGGGAACAAGAGACAGACAGATGCATGTTAATGTATTACGTATAATTCGAAGATGTGATGATGCGATGCTACTCTTCAGCCCCGGAGGTAATCAGTCCGTCCTCGTCTTGGCTTTCAATCTTGCGCCTCTCTCCGAATTGTACTTGAGAAGCCGTTGCCGTCGTTTAAATCTCTGCTTGTAGTGACCGATTCCCTCTCATCAATCATCGTCCTTGATATCCCGTTTGCTGCTTATCAATCTGTTCCTAACCGAGGCACCTCGGCTAGCAATTCTGCAGGCCCGCGGAAGCCAAGGGCAACTACAAAAAAAAGTACCTTCTCCTCCGCTTCAACTCCCTGCGCTTCGGTTGGTCGCCAAAAATCGGGGCAAGCTGCGCCACCTCGCCAGCTCCCTCGGGGCCCTGCTCTACCGCTGCCTGCTAAACTGCTAGCGCTAAGCCTCGTACCTACCCACAACCCACAGGCTACAGAACTGCTGCGTGCACACGCCACAGGTTATTGTCGCAAACCATCCCGTTCACCCTTTCCTCCGACTTCTTCTTCTTGTTGGTTTGCCTCTCTTCTCTTGCCTCACGCTCCCTTTTCTTCCGTTTGCGTCCCATCAAGGGCTGATCAATTACTGGATTACTTTTGCTCTTAGCCCTCTCCTTTCTTTTCCTTTCTTCTTCTCTTTCTTTCTCTTCTTTCTCTTCTTCCTCCTCCTCTTCTTCTTCTTCGTCTTCTTCATCATCATCATCTATTTTCGCTAGCTTTGAGTCATCGACCTTACCCTCAAGGTTACGCGCCTGCGACGCGAAAAACAAAAGGCAAAAATGTCCAACTCGTCGAAATGGGCGTGGTCGAAGAGCACCCGTATCAAGGTGATGCTCGTCATCGATACCGCCTTCTTTCTGGTTGAGCTCATCGCCGGCTTCGTCGCACATTCTCTGGCCCTTACAGCCGATGCCTTTCATATGGTGCGTCCTTTTCAAGCTCGTAGTCCGTCCGTCTATGGCTAACTGATTAATCGCTCAGTTAAACGACATCATCTCCCTCGTTATTGGCTTGTGGGCGGTGTCTGCTGCGCAAAAGGCTACGACGGATGAGTTTACGTTTGGGGTATGTTTCGTCACGGCACTCTCTCCTGCTGGAAATCCGAGCTAACCGAAGCAGTGGGTGCGCGCTGAAATCCTCGGCGCCTTCTTCAACGCCGTTTTTCTCATTGCGCTCTGCGTCTCCATCGTTCTTGAAGCCCTCACCCGGTTCGTCGAGCCGCCCGACATCAGCAACCCGAGACTCATCCTCATCGTTGGCTGCGCCGGTCTCTTCTCCAATTTGCTGGGCTTCTTCGTCCTCGGCGGTCACGGCCATGGACACTCCGATGACGAGGAGGCTCACGAACACTCCCATGAGCACCAGGGCCATGGCCACGACATCAGAGCCGATGTTGCGAATCAGGAAGGTCCCGTCAATGACATTCTGCCCGAGGTTATCACCAGCCGCATGTCCAACGCCGTGCAGACGGAGAGCCCTGAGACCCCGCGCCGCATACGGTTCGGAGCGGATACAGAGGAAGCGAGTGCCAAAGCTGGCCGGTCGGCGACGCAAGCTAGAGGCCGTCGCCCGCGGCGGTCCAGTAAGAGTGGTCATTCGCGCTTTGCAAGTATCGAAGACATGAGCATTCATCCGGCGAGTTTTAGGCAAGACATCATCGCCGCCAGCCTTGCGGCCTCGTCCAATCCTCCTGGACCGTCTATTGGCCGTGACGAATCGCCCCTGGCAGAGTCGGATGCCGAGGCAAACGAAGAGTCGCCCTTGCTTAGAGGTGCCAAGGGCAGCGATGCTCTGACTCTCGACAAGTCGCACGGCGCCTGCTCCGCAGCCATGAAAAAGCGCAGGTCTCGGCGGGACTCGAGCGTGCACGACGGTCACCACCACACGATGCCCCGCAAGGCCGGCAAGTCCGGCGGCCACAGCCACAACCACGCTGACATGGGCATGAACGCCATGATGCTGCACGTCCTAGGCGACGCGCTGGGCAACGTGGGCGTCATCATCACGGCCCTCATCATCTGGCTGACGAACTGGCCGGGCAAGGAATACGCCGATCCGGCCGTGTCTCTCATCATCACGGCTATTATTCTCAAGACTTCGATCCCTCTCACTCTGGCGACGGCACGGGTGCTACTGCAGGCGACGCCGGAGAACATTAGCATCCGAGAGATCCGGCAAGACATTGAGATGCTGCCGGGTGTCGTCAGCTGCCACCACGTTCACGTCTGGCAGCTGTCCGACACCAAGGTGGTGGCGAGCCTACATCTGCAAGTATCGTTTCCCATCAACACGCACAGCGGCGAGAAGTACATGCAACTGGCCAAGCGGGCCCGCAAGTGTCTCCACGCGTACGGAATCCACAGCGCGACGATCCAGCCCGAGTTCTGCCTGGACGAGACGCACCAGCACGAGCAAGCGGCGGCCGCCATGACGCTGGACGGCGGTGGCGGTGACGGGGCCTGCCTGCTATCATGCGTGGATGACTGCACGGCCCAGGGGTGCTGCCCCGGCCAGGACGCATCGTCAAAAGCGTCGTCGACGCGAAGGGGCAGTGGCTCGTCACACGGCGATGCCGGCGAAGCCTAACCGCGGTCTCGACTCAACCTTTGGGTTAGATGGAGGCATACAATACGTTTCTGAAGCCAAAGACGATGAAGTAAACAGGGCATGTAATATCTGCGGAGGGTAATAGCGCGAGGTTGCCTCTGATCTCTCTCTCTCTCTCTCTTTTATCAGGGGTCTACGCTGTTGGGATGGGGCGTTTTTGGCAAGGTGCCGGATGTGTGACGAAGGGGTGATTCGGAGGCGGTCTACGGCAGTGATGCCGTATAGGAGGTACGATGCCGAGCGTGTATACATGTGTAGACGAGACGATAGCGCTAAACTCAGCGGTGTCGACGTGTCCTCGTTCCGCTCGTTCAGATGGTGTGAAGAGCAGTTGGTTCGGTGGCTACAGAGAGGGAGGTTCGTTGTGATGGGAGGGGGGCATTGGCTGTTGGTTGACGAGACGGTGAAGAGGAAGCGAGCTGGATCAAGGCCGGAACATGCTTCTGTCAACGAGTCTTTACGTCAGTGTCTGCAGTCAGACGTGGGTGGAGAGCGGGCATCGGAGATAGTAGTAGTAGTGGTGGTGGTGGTGGTGGTGGTGGTGGTGGTGGTGTGCTTGCTTGCTTGCTTGCTTGCGTGCGTGCGTGTTGCTTCGATAGGTAGGTATGCAGTGTATGGCGTGCATGTATGTATGTGTATGTGAATGTATGTATGCGTCTCTCTTCGGGATTATCATGCGGTGACGTGCAGACTAGATGCGGGAAGGAGAAGAAAGAGAGGGCAGCTGAATGTATTGGGGGCGAACCAGACGTACGTATTTCGTAGAAGAGGGATGAAAAGAAGGATGACGTGCAGGATTTGTGAGAAAGAGAGAGGGGGGGGAGAGGGAGAGGGAGAGGATATGAATCGACGCCTCTGTGACTCGTAACCTATCATCGTCGTCATCACCGATTTACCCTTGGTACGGTAAGTGACTGGGTAGAAGAAGAGATGATAAGAAAGAAAGAAAGAAAGGGACAAGGCCGGCGAAGAGTCGTGTGTTTCAACCTGGATAAAGAGACGGGCTAATCCGACGGCGCCAAGGGGGAATCTCTCAATCTTGAGCCGTAGCTGAAGCTGTGATAATCCGAATCACTCCCCTTTTTTCCTCTTCCACCCCCTCCCTTTTTTTTTCTTATGTTTCCCTTCAGGACCGGGGGGGTTTAAGAAATGGCTGGGTATGTTTTGGATTTGCACATGCTGGTTTTTCGGGAGCTGGGATGGATGAATGAACGAATGGATGGGATGGAAATCCTTGTTCTATTTTTTTTGGTGACGGATACGTGCTTGCCTTGGTGTTCAGGGCTGAGTGGGAGAGGTTGGAGCTTGGTTTCAGGCTCTAGCGAGGTATATATGTATGCTTCTTTTCCCCTTTTCAGGACGGAGTTGTGCTTTGCCTGGTTGTGTTTCCTTGTTTTGTGTGTGTGTAGGTAGGCTTTGTAGGTAGGTAGGTGTGTGGTGATTGATGTAGGTAGGTAGGCAGGTAGGTGAGTATGTCATTCATCTGAGAGATGGGGGAAGAAGTAAAAAGGAGGGCGGGCGTGGTCTGAGGCATTGGACATACATTTTATCCATCGTACATACATGCATACAACATACATACATACATTCACATGTATGCGTATGCGTACATGGATACCTAGGTAGTAGATGATGAACTAGATATGCATGTACATGTATAAAAACCCATCTCCGCCTCGTCTGAGAGGGTTATCCAATGGTTCGCTGACGTGGCTTTCTGGGGGTTGAGGAGGAGGGGGGGAAAAGGTTGCGTGTAATCCGTATGTAGGTAGGTATGTATCCGTACATATGTAGGTAGGTATTAGGCAGGCGAGTAGGTAGCAAAGTTCTCATCAGACGGCAAATACAGGTCAAGGACAAAAATGCGACGCTGATTTTTCGTGTCTGCGAGGACGCGCGGATGCGGAGCAGAGTGACGAGAGAGAAAGGCTCAGCTTTGAACAAGCACATGCATACATACGTAGATTTCAACAGAAGATGAGTCTTTCATCCCGGCACCTGCGGAAGAGGGGAGCGGGGGGAATATAGTAGGCGAGTCGAGCCGATAAAGGGGACATGGTCGCCGTGTCTCCCCCAGTCTCTCGTTACGACTGCTACGTTGGAGGGGGAAAGGGGGGATTGGTAGTATTACGGAGACTGTGCCAGGGTCATGTGTGTGTGTGTTTTGTACATACATACCCGTGGCTTCACTTACGCATTTACAGATGGATATATGTATGTACGGACTATGGTATACGGATATCCCTACCTGGATCTTGACAATTCCTTAACAGAATGAGATGTGAATATTTATACAACAACTGAGAGGTCAATTTCGCATCGAGTTGGCCCGGCACCGCGCTCAGGCTTTTTCTCCTTCAACTCCGTCGTCCGTCCCTACCTACCTATCTACACATCCGTATCCGCACACAAGGGTAAAAAGGATGTCATCCCTATAAAGACACGACATCCTCGTCTCACACCCGACAAGGTTGACGGCTCCTTCTTCCTTTCCCCCTTTTCCTTGTTCTTTAATCCATCTTGTAAAGTTATATCCGCTTCGCCACAGTACATACGTACGTACATATAGCATGTAAGTCAGCAACTCGTGTAAGAGAGTGACCAAAAAAAAAGCCTGTGAAAGACCCGCATCGACGCGTTGCGAGTGCCGCCGCGTTGAAAAAGCGTGTATTTTTTTTCCCCCTTCCTTCTTTCTTTGAAAGTCTTGTCTGTAAATCTCCCGAGAAAATCCATCCTTGTTTAATATGCACATGTATTTATTCATATGCATATATAGAATGTATTAAGAAAGATGAACATACATACATGTAAGAAAGAAACGGACTTCTTTTCTTTTCCCTTTTTCAACCTTTTGTCCAGGGACCCTTGAAGTCGCCATATATACGGACGCACACATGCAGGAAAAATTTCACCATGTTAACCTACTTTTCAGTCTTGCTTTTTGAAAAAAAAAAGAAGAAGAAGAGGTGATTAGCTTTCTTCCCCTTTTCTTTTAAAAGAAAAAAAAAAACTTGACTCTTTTTTTTCCAACTTGGTCTTTTCCTTCTTTCCTTTCTGTCGGACGTGACGCCGGCGCTGTAACCGTTACGTTTTGGACGGGGAATCGGTGAGGGGGCAGATGAAACGCGGTGCGAATAGTAGTAGACCTTAGCTGTAGCCCGTGGTTATAGCAAGATACGGACCCGTTAACTCGTTACCATCATCATTTTATACACGGAGACCTAGGTATGTATGTAAGTCACTAGAAAAAAGTTCCGACTAACTTGAAATTCTAGTAAAAATAGATACTATTAGTAAAAATTAAAATTTAAGGCTTATTATAAAAGGTAAAAGTCTAAAAATAAGTTTTTATATAGAAAAGATATTATATTATATAGTATTTATTTTTTTATTTTTTTATAAAATCTAATTAAAAATTAAAAAATAAAACTACTAAATAGAAATTTTCTAAAAAAACTAAAAAATATCTACTTTTTTATTTTTTTTATATAAGCTTATAAAATTTTAATAAAAGTATAAAGAAATATTATATATATAGCTTTACTTATAAGCTTAGTAAAATATTTTTATTTTTATTTTTTAATCTTATAATTATTTTTAAAATAATCTTATAAATTAATACTTTTAGTTTTTTAATAAAACTATATATTTATTTAAAAGAATTATTATAAGATAAGTTTAAAGTTATAAAATATTAAAAAATTATAAACTTATAAAAAAGCTATTATTTTATATAGCTAATATTTTTTCTTTTTCTTTTCTACTTTATATAAGCCTCTATAAATATAATAGTAATCTTTGCTTAGTTTAGGGTAGGTAAATTTTTGCAATTAGTCGGAACTTTTTACAGGCCACTGTATGTATGTACGTATCTACCTGGGCAAACTCGTTTTCCGTCATCAAGATCCCTACGAATTGCGGCGATACAGTATCGTCGTATGAGTTTCTTTCCCCCCTTCCTCCCCCCCTGCTCGGTTATCGTCGTTGTCGTCGTCGAAGAAAAAAAAAATCTCTCGGTGCGGAGCTCCCCGACCAGGTGGCATCGCCAGGGTAATAAAGGCCGGGATGGAACGGCGTAAGTTGCTGTGCCAATGAAAGGGCAAATAAAATCACCCTGTTCTTTCTCTTTACAACGGCAATTCATACCTTTCACCTCCGGAGCCTCGGCCGAGGTTCGTCGTTGAGGATGAGCATAGCCTCATGTGGCGGCACTGCGGGGAAGAGACCCGTTTTTTTTAAAGAGGGGAGGAGACAGAGAGAGAGGGGGGGGGCTTAAGTTTATCGGCTGCGCCACATCTCTTCAGCCACAGCTGCAATCTCGGTTCTCCTAAAAGAAAGTCCCCCCCCGCTCCGGTCCGTATGTCGTCATTTGCGGGAAAGCTTCTAGAAGAATGCCTGTTTGGGAGAGATGTCACTAGTTAGTAGTATCTACCTTTTTCTCTTTCCCTCTCTCACTCACTCTTTTACAGCTGCGAATCTCCTTGTCATCAAGAGATTATCAGAAGAGGGGAAAGGGAAAGGAAAGGAGTAGATAAAAAAAGCCAACAGACGCAGGAGAAACGGACGCAGGAACCCTCGCCTCGCCTTGACCAGCAGGCCAGAAAAAAAAAAGGTCCGAACCCGCTTGTCTTCCGACGTCCGGACCCCATGTCGTCACGTTCTCTCACGACGTTGCTGCTGCATCCCGCAAGTAAGGGTGGAGAGAGGTGGGTGTAGGCGTGTGTGAGTCGTGCGCGCACCTGATTAATAACGACCAGTTTGCCCCCCCCCCCTCTCTTCCTTCCCGCCTGTGCTCGTTCCCCGCGTCTCCTGCCACCCACACCACGGCAGAAAAGAGAAAAGAAA
>PDHQ01000005.1:321620-360260 GCA_003339415.1 Ophiocordyceps camponoti-saundersi (nom. inval.)
GTCCCTTTCTCTCTCTCTCTCTCTCTCTCACTCGCTATCCATCCCCTCCCCCCCCCCCCCCCCCCCCCCCGTCCCCCCCCCCCCCCCCCCCCCCCCCCACCCCCCCCCCCCCCCCCCTACCCTCGGGCCAGGGATCCATCCATCCCCCACCCCCAGCACGAGCGACGACGCGGTACGGAAGCACAGGTCACTCACTCACCACCGTTCCGTTAAAAAACCACCAGTACACTCATAGATACACATCCGATCCCCTTCCTCGCCTTTTTTTTAATCCCACCGCCCGCCTCTCTTCTTCTTTCTTTCTTCTCTTTCTCTCTCTCCTCCTCCTCTCCTCTTCCTTCTCCTTCTCCTCCTCTTCTTCTTCTTTCTTTATCCTCAGTCGTTTTTTCCCATTTCTCGTTCTTGACCTACTTGCCTCTAACCTCCTCCCCCCCCCCCCCCCCCTTACCGGTAGGTCGGCTCGAGTTTGGCAAAAAAGTAGACTGAGGGACGAAACCCACACACCCCCCCGTCGTCGATTCACGGCCCGAACCAGCACAAAACCTCCCTTGAGCGAATTCGGTATTTGGAGATTCAATTATTTAAACAAAGATCCGCCAAGACGAACGTTGTCGAACAAAGAAGAGAACGGCCAGGAAGAAAAAAAAAAAAGGAAAAATCTCCCCCAAAAATAGGTGCGACTCATAAAGAAAATGCCCATTTCGCTCGTCGTCGTCGATTGATCGTCACCCGCGCGGTCGTCGGTCAATTCCTCGGCGCCGAATCGCTGAACTTCGTGTCTGTGAACTGACTGTCGTCTCGTCTCTGCCAGCGTCAAATCACGCACACATACATACATACGCTCTCTCTCTCCATCTCTCCTTTCCTTCGCCGTGATTACGTACACCGCAGCCAACTCTCTCTTCCATCAACAACCACGACCGACTCGTCTGCCAATACACACAAACGGCACATTTCGGCTCCTGCAATCACCGGTATGCTATATTATATACCTTGTCCATGAAAAAGAAGAACAAGATACAACGTCCGAAATTTAAAAAAAAATGGCCTTCTAATCTCGCGAGCCGCTCCCTCACTTTACAGCTGCATGCCGTCTTGCCTCGTTGCATATCTCAGCCTTCTCCACCGTCGCGTTCGACTTCAATCCTTCGCTCGCAGCCGGAGACGTTAACTCGTTGATCCGGCCAATCAGAAGCCTCCCGTCCCCTTTGTCGTCGGTAAGCCTTGTTGAAACCTCTCCCCCCCCTTTCTTCCTCTCGTGCCTGGATCCACTGCATTCCTCACGTCAAGAAAAAAAAAGCCAAACCCCTATTGTCAAAGGGAGCTGTCTCGACGCCACGGATCTATAGCGGGACTGGTCTTGCTAACGGTTCAATTTTCTTTACCCGCGTCAGATATTCAATATCCCCCATCGACCTTAAACGGGCGCCCTTCCCGATCCCTTTTTTCTTCTCTCGGGAGTTCATGGTCCTGGCTTCGTTCCTGGCCACAGTCGTTCTTTATTCCATTCGTTGTTCCCATCACACTCATTTTCTAATATCCTAATACCCTTAATCCATCGCGTTTGCACTTTGACGCTCCTTATCTTGTTCTACTTCTTTTTTTTCTTTCCCTCATTTTCGCAGACGATCTCCGTTTACACGGAACAAAAAAAAAAGAAGAACCAAGAGTCGACACCGACTCGATTCACTCACACACACACACTCTCTCTATCTCTCTCACACAAACACTCCTTCAAGTATACGTCGGTTTATATCAGCTCGACCTCTCCCTTCGGGCGTCTCTTGACTCAGCCTTTGTTTTCCGTTGCAGCCTCAACTTGTCTGGATCACCATGGACTATGATCACCCCGACGAGACCTTCTTCGAGTCCGACGATGCTCGTCCGTCCTGCATCGATGCCCGCACTGCAGCCAAGATGGTGGCCCGTCAGAGGCAAAAGCTCATCGCCGACGAGTTGTCTCGCACCACCGCCGGCGAGTACCTCGAGGACATTCTAAAGCACACGCAAACCATGGAGGTAAACTTCTTTTTTACACGACATGGTTTTCCCTTCTTTCCCTCGCTGACCCGGCCCTTAACAGGATGAGACGCTTCCTGACGCCAGTCTCATCGACATGCAACGCGAGGTCCAGTGGTACATGCGGCCCTATCTCATCGACTTCCTCATCGAAGCTCACGCTGCCTTCGTCCTCCTCCCCGAGACGCTCTTCCTGACGGTGAACCTGCTGGATCGATACTGCTCGAGGAGAGTGGTGTACAAGCATCACTATCAGCTCGTCGGCTGTGCCGCCCTGCTGATCGCGGCCAAGTACGGCGACAAAAAGGACCGCGTTCCCCAGATCTCCGAGCTCAGCAACATGTGCTGCGCACTGTACGACAGCGGCATGTTCGCCCAGATGGAGATGCACCTGCTCGACACGCTCGAGTGGAACATCGGCCATCCGACCGTCGACTTCTACACCCACCTGATGGTGACGTACGAGGGCCACGACCCCGAGGTGGACTGCCTGGCCTCTTACCTCTCCGAGATGGCGCTGTACCATCGGGACTTCGTGTCTGTCCGGCCATCAATCCTCGCCCGCGTATGCCTGACTGTGGCCTCGTTCGTCCTGGGTCGAAGCGAGGGGATGGAGTTTGGACCGGATGAGGAAAAGGCGGTGGCAGAGTTGCTGTTTCGCCATCTGGACCAGCCGTCACCGACACTGGCTCGCAAGTACTCGTCGACGAGCACGTATCGCGTCTCGCAGCGGCTGGCCGAATTCGTGGCCGCCCGAGCAGCAGAGGCGGCAGCGGCGGCGACCATGGCCCAGCGCCACGTCGATCCGCCGACGCCACCACCGTCGGAGAAGCGCAGCGACATCTACAGCACTCCGCACAAGGGTCACGTCGTTGCCGCCACCGCCGCCGTGGCCGCCCTGGACGGGTACCTGACGCCTCCCATCACGCCCGAAGGCGGATGCTTCGTCTCGCCGCGCTGTCCGATGACGCCCACGCCGGAATACCAACAACATGCGGGTCTGCTAGCCCAGCGATAGGACGACTGGTGGCAGTATCCCTTCCTGACGGCCCTCTTCTGGTGGCCGCCGCACATGTTGCCGGCCTCGAGCTTCATGGCTCTCTCCGTCTGGGCTTGTCGTCGAACTTGGCAGCCCATCAACGACGTGATTCCCGACATACGCCTCGTTCGAGGGCGGAAGAGGCATCGCGCCAAGGCTTGAGCTTCATTGCGCCATCGAGTCCACTGGCCCCTCCCCCCTTTTCCCCCTCTTGAACGGTCCCCCCTCTCTATTACCACCTCCATCATTCGCCTACATTTGTAGCATTTTAGCGGTTCAGGTTTTTGTTTTTTTTTCTCCCCATCATTCGTACCGGCACTTTGATTCTTCTTTTTCCCAGCAACTCTTTTACGGCATTGCAATAAACAAAATATCAGAGGCAGAGGGGGAGAAAGGCTCATCATACCCATCACAACGGCCGTCCCCCTTTTCAACCCTGGAAATCATCCTGATTATTATTTCTTTTTTTCTTTCGCATCTGTTGCTTGGACTTGGTCCAGGCTGTGTTTCCAGGCCTCTGTATTACCCCCCCAATTCTACACAAGGAAAGGCCCAAAATATGTCGGTACGGAGCGGATTTCCCATGACGGCAGCAAAGACGGGAATTTGAGCGGAAGATTTGTTCTCTTTCCCCTCGCCCCCTTGAATCCCTTTCCATCGCTCTCTCTCTCTTTCATGACGAAGAAAAAACACCATTTACACCAAAAAAAAAAGGGGCAGAAAAGGAAAGGACTAGAAAAAGTACGTCCCCTTTTTTGGGTTCCCCCTCTTCTCCACGCGTGGAATGGGTGGATGATGGATGCGTGGGGCGAAGGGAGTGCATGTGTGGAGGAAGAAACGCGTGGAGAATGAAGGGCAGCCTCTGATGGATTGGGGTTGTGTGTAGGTGTGTGTGATGGTGAGAAAAAAGACGCGATGGGGGTCTGAGGAAAGAAGCGTGAGCTCTGGCTTTCTTAACCCTTTTTTTTTCTCTAATTGATGAAGCCATCTCGAAGAATCATTGAGACGAGAGAGTATATGTGGTGTCGCTAGCTAGGTACCTACGTATTTGGCCTTGAAGCCCTCGGAAAAAAAGAGGAAAGGGGAGAAATGAGAAGAAAGAGAAGAAAGAGGAGATAGTGCCCTTAGGCGTGTTGTGATGCTGATGTTGATGATGATGTCGATGTTGGCGGTGGTGGTGGGGACGATGGAGATGACGATGATGTAATGCCCTTTCGTCCTATGTATGATGCTTGCATGGCAATTTAACGAAGGCGAGAAGCGTAACTTTGAGTGGCTGACTGGAACGTAAAAGCTCGACGCGAATTTGTGCGTGTGTTGATTGAGGTTAATAGAGTTGAAGATGATTGAGTTGAATTCTATGTATGTAAAAATGTCCGGGTAAAGAGGAAGAAGAGCGACTTGAAGAATGGCAGCGATATTATATTGAATGCCTTTACGGACGTATATATGTATGTACGTATGGAAATAGCATCCACATTTTCATGGCAATCCGTTCTCTGTTGTTGAAAGGGGAATATTGCATGTGCATTCCCGCTTTTTTGTCAAGGGAGTCCCCTTCCCTCCCTCTTTTCATATGTGTATGTACAATGTAAGTGACAGGCGTAACCTTGTGACTTGTTTTTTTGTTTGAGTTGCGGCTTGTTGGCTTCTTTACTGGGTGCTTAAGATTCATGTCTAGGCTTGACTGGTTGTTCTTACAGGGTTTTTGAGGGGGTGGGGGGCTGATAGTGATGAGTGGTGATGGTGGTTTTCTCTTAAAGGGTGGCTTTGTGTTGTGGCCTTTGTGGGTTGCATGTATGTATGTACGATGCACTGTATCCTCTCTATAACTGAATAGAGAGTATGGAGGGAATCTTTGAAAGGCTGGAATTCTTTCCTTGTTCTTTTCTTCTTCATACCATCTTTCTCTCTTCCTAACCTTTCTCCCCCCTTTAGCTAGACGGAGAGGGGGAGTCGTTCAAGAACTCGCTGGCTTCTTCCGAGACCAGTTACGAGGCTGTTGAGGTCTCATCAATGCATACTTTATATATGTGTGTATGCACATTCTTGGCAGGTGAATATTTCCATCACGCATACATACATACATGCGCTGCATTTATGCCAAGATCTTACCAGAGTACGGATAGAGAGAGGGGTTTCCCCTGGTAGAAGAATTCGCCGGGGTTATTTATAATGGAGGATTAAATTAAGCTTAATTCTTGCGAGCCGGCTTCGGAGGCTCTGATTGTCTTTTCCCTCCATCTGATTGATGTATACGTAGGCATATGTGCATGCATCTTTGTTCTTCACTCTGCTCCTTGCCGACTGCATCATACAGTAAGAAGTCGAGTTGCTTCCCGTGACAGGACTCGGGCCAAAGGCTGCTTACAAAAGCATATCCCATCTAATCCGTAATCTTATCTGATCGATCAGCTGACTACGCGCAACTATCCGCACGGGTTGATTTTTTTTTTGTGATTTTCCCAATCGTAAGGGCCCATCCATCAGGGTTCGACATTTGAAGCGGTTCGACAACGTGCCGGCCTCTAACGGTGGAGCAGGCTTTGGTGAGCGACTGGATCGACAAAAAAAGAGGTGCGCTGACAAGAAATACGTGGGGATATGCGTGGCTTGCAACGGCTTAGGGATGCGCGGTGAGCTCCGTGCCTCCACAAGCCCGTTTTCCTCCAAATACGATCGGCTTGTGAACGAGGCATTTTGCCCTTTTCATCACGTTCGCAGACCTGTCCTTGGCGTCTGGCGCTTGAGCGGAAAAATAACCCTTTTCCTTTTGGAGGTGTTCACGATAGCCTCACTTTCTGGCGTCGTCCACATTCGAAGGACAAAACATACTTGGGACTATGTCGAGCCACTAAGGATACTACAGCTGTCAAGATGAACCGGACTTCTTTAGCACATACGCATTTCTTTCTGCGGATACACGAGTCTCGGACAGAGAGGAGTGCTCGGACGGTAATAAACCTTAACCAACCGCTTACAAGAGCATCTCTCGCTCAGCTAGAGATTAATCATCGAATTGATCATCAGCTTCCGCAGGGCAAAAATGAATCTTGTCCAATCTTTTTACGGGTCTCGCCTCCTTCCACGATCCATAAGCCAAGCATTGCTCTCTATCGAAGCTTCTTCTGCCCTTGATGGCGGTAGGATTCGGCGAACCATAGGTCGTATCGCCAAGTCTTTTATGCTCCCAGCCATTCTTTTCATTCTCTTCTTCATGCATCGTTCTTACATGCCTCTTCCATTTTCTGTCAAGCCATACTCACGTGGGTAGCCTTGTATAGTTTTCAGCATTATGCGAGTGAGTATAAATTGCTTCGCTCTTCCCTCCCCTGAATCGTCGTGATTATTTTGATAACCTCAATTTCTTCAAGGATCCAAATCGCTATCGTCATGGCTTCCTTCTTTGCCGTCTCTCTGTTGGCTCTGTCTTTGGTCGACACCGTGATAGCGATTCCGCAGACAAGTTGAGTGAAAAGGGGACAAGATAATGACAACAAGAGGAGATGGCTAATTCCCTTCTTACCTTTGTCTAGATCAAGACACGGCCTTTTCCCTGGTGGATGCCTCTCTGAAGCAGCTTCAGGATAAGCTGATGCGGAAATGCTTCACCAGCCATCATCTCACTCAGGTAGAGACTTTCTCCTCTTGTCACGCCTGACGAGATACAAGCTCTTCCCTGTTACTAACCCGCATGCGTTACGCACAGACGTATATAGACCGCAACGATCAAGTCAAGAACACCTTTCACGCAATCTCCGAGATCAATCCTGATGCGTTGGATATTGCGGGCCGTCTTGATGCGGGGAGAACTCAGGGTAAAGGGTAAGCTGTCTGCCTGTAGTTGTGAACCAGATGAAGGAAGCTCTAAGCCCTGATCCAGGCCTTTATATGGTCTTCCCATCCTGCTCAAGGACAGCATCGCCACCAAGGATAAAATGAACAACACCGGTGGGTTTGCCATTCAAAGCCTTTGATGAAACCACTTTCTCCGTCTTGCTGATGATCCCTTCAAATCAGCCGGATCCCACGCCCTCATCGGCGCAACCGTCAAGCAAGACTCCTTCATAGCCGACAAGCTTCGAAAAGCCGGCGCCATCATACTAGGAAAGTCAGCCATGAGCCAATGGAACGCCTATCGAGCCTCCAACAACAGTCAGGGATGGTCTTCGGTGGCGGGCCAGGTGGTGGGGGCCTATCACGAGAATCAGGAACCGGCCGGTAGCTCGTCTGGGAGCGCCGTCGCCGTCGACATCGGTCTCGCTGCCGCTGCCATCGGCGTCGACGCCACGGGCTCCATCTTGTATCCTGCGAGCGCCAATAACATTGTCGGGTTGAGACCTACTGTTGGCTTGACGTCGCGTCATCTTACTATCCCCTTTTCCGAGAGGTTTGATACTGTCGGTCCTATGACGCGTACTGTTGAGGACGCGGCTGCTTTGCTCAAGGTCATCGCGGGGAGGGATGCTGATGATGGCTTCACTTTGGAGATTCCCGAGGGGGGAAAGATACCCGATTACGTTGAGGCGTGTCATCAGTGGCCTCTGCGTGGTTCTCGTATCGGCGTCCCCTGGAACTTCATACATCTCATCGCTGAATTGCAGCCTGATTGCGAACCAGAGCTCGTCGCCTTCAACAAGACGCTCGACAAGCTGAAAGGTGCCGGTGCAACGATCGTCAACACGAAATTCAAAAAGGCCTCTGAGATGAAGACCTTTCGCAACCTCGTCCTCGCACTCGACTTCCCCTTCAACCTGCAATCCTATCTTTCGAAACTGGAGACGAATCCCAATAACATCCGCACCCTCCGCCAACTACAGGACTGGACCGTCGCCAACGCCAAGCTGGAAGATTACCCCAACCGGTCCGTCGATTTCTGGAACGCAACTCTCGACGCGACGGAGACTTTGCACTTCAACAATACCCGGCAGACTTCAGTGTATGATGAGGGGCTGAATGTCATAGCCGACATCGCCAACAACGGCGGCGTTAAAACTGCGGTGGAAAAGAACGGACTGACGGCCATCGTCATGCCAACTTCGTGGACCTACTTCTGCGTCCCGTTCGACGGCTCGCCTGCCATCACCGTGCCCATGGGCGCCTACCCGTCCGATGCCCCCGTCGTCATGAACGGCCGCAAGGAGTTGGTCAAGACGGGGCCCGGCGTGCCATTTGGCATCAGCTTCGTTGGGAAGCGCTGGTCTGAGCCTCAGCTTCTCGGGCTTGCTCATGCCTACGAGCAGTTGACCCAGGTTAGGCGCACGCTGAATCGCAAGGTCCAGCTGCCGACCAAGTCTTTATCCAATGCAGAGTGTTAGTTGAGGTAGCTTTTATATGGTTAGATGGATGGAGGGAAAGAAGAAGCTGAATGCGTAGGAGGTGTGTGAAGGTCGTTGACTTGTCCTGTTTATCGTGATGCTCTCTATGGCGTGAAGGGTCTTGAAGTATGAAATGCAGATATAGATAGGTGCCTCAAAGCAACCGACCAACTTGGTTAAAGAACGAGGTCCATGGTATCAACGGCAGAGGTTAGAAAATACATCTCACCTGATGTCAACCGCATAACTGTCTTCATAGTATCGGTATCACTCTCTACCTTGGAAGACTCACCGTCGTCAATCTAGACGGTCTACAGCGGTAATTGGAAACAGCAACAGGATTTCGTTCTAGACGCCCAGGTTGATGAAGGCGGTCACAGGAGTCGATTTCCAAGATCCGTCAAGTCATCTCGCCAGTTATCGTGATCCCCTACACCTATGTTGCCGGTAGTTTTACCCCGGGAATATCCGTAAACCTCAATAAATTCAAGGACTTGATCACGGACGAGTTCCTCCGATCAAATGGCAGACATCTCTTGTTAGGCCTACCCTACATTTCACTCACTCATAGCAGGACCATGCCTACACGAGCATTGATGGCGAGACTCCCAAGACACAGACCGCATGGCAACTTTATAATTTGCTGTGTGATGTCGACGCCAGATGCGCCCATGCAATCAATCGCGACGGATCAAACGCCTTCATCTCCCGCCTCCCATCTTCCCCCCCTTCTCCCAAAGATACTGACTAGTAACGCTTGTTCAGGGTGTCGGCAAACTCTTCCAGCGGGCTGCGCAACAGCTTTGTTTCCTTCCATAGGTTGGGCGTCAGGAAGCCATAAGTGTTGGACACGGCGACAAATGTTGCCTTGAGCGTGTTCTCCAGCGTCTTGGTCGAGCCGGCCGACGACGTGTAGGCGTCCTCGACACCAGCCAGCTGCAGGAAGCGCTTCACGGCGGGAGACGCCACGAGGCCTGTGCCGCGGGGGGCGGGGATGAGCTGGGAGGGAAAAACAAAAAGTGAGCGAGACGTCGTGGAAAGGAAGTTAGCTGAAAGGAGAGGAAGAACCTACTCGAACGGTGACGGAGCCACACTTGCCGCTCTGCTTGCAGGGCAGAGAGTGAGGCGTACCCAGATTGTTGCCCCAGTAGCCTCGACGGACGGGGATGACGCTCAACTTGGCGATGATGATGGCGGCGCGGATCGCCGTCGCCACTTCCTTGGACGTCTTGATGCCCAGCCCGACATGGCCTTCCGAATCGCCGATGATAACAACGGCCTTGAAACGCGTGCGCTGACCGGCCCGTGTCTGCTTCTGCACCGGCTTGATCTGTTGTGCCGGCGTCAGTCCTCAGCCCTCCGATACTGTATCATCTTTTGTTGAAATCGCACCTTCATCACCTCGTCCTTGAGCTTGGGCAGGAAGTTGTCGACGATCTGATACTCTTTGATGGGAAGTGAGTGCAAGTAAATCTCCTCCATGCTGTTGATCTTGCCGGCCTTGACCAATCGGCCAAGCTTCGTCACCGGCTGCCACTCCTTCTCTTCACTCTTGCCTCCGCGTCGTCCACGACCACGGCCACGTCCGCGACCGCGGTCGCCACCTCGGGCACCGAAGCCTCCTCCACGGCCGCCTCGATCAGCCATGATTCAATCGAGCGATTCGCGCGTCGTCGTCGTCGTCGTCGTCGGGAATTGGGCGTGGGTTTATCGTCTGGGGTTGTTGATAGTGGTTTTTTTTAATGCTGTATTAAAGGCCCGTGGGGTTTTTCGATGGAGGGGGTTTTCCAAGCCCTAATTGCCCGCTATGCAATGTACCTGCTACTTTCGTGTGGCTCAGCGTGGCGCAAAAAGTGGGTAGCCGCTTACCGAGACTGAGGTGTCAACAGTTCTCGGTGTATCCATACGCTATGACTGACATGAAGATATTGCAGAAAAGGCGTGATGCCACAAGCAAATAGGTAGGTAGGTATTTAGGAAGTTAGGTAGGTAGGTAAAGTATTTACGTTTACGAATCACAAAATGACCCCCCAGAGAAAATGGGTAAGCAAGGGTATCGCGGCCCCGACGTTCAGCTACGCCGCCAGCTTCTCAACAAATTCGACTCTTCGCTACTCCTTTTTCCAGATGAGATTCTCCGACAGCTGCACTCTCTGCGCCCATTCCCTATAGCCAGCTGTCAGCAAAGATTTCCAAAGAGGTACTTTTGATGGTGAAACTTACGTCCAGCTCCCGTCATACACCCTCCGCGATTCGGGAGAGCCATATCCAGCCACGTCAAGAGCCGTCTCGATGACGCAAGCGGTCACGCCCGTGCCGCACGTCGAGATGATTGGCTTCTCGCCATCGACATGGAGTTCCTTGAAGACGGACCTCAGCTGCTCAGCTGAGGGATAGGCCTTAGTATTGGGATCCAGCACGGCGGTGAATGGAACGTTGATGGAACCGGGGATGTGTCCTGACGATAAGCCCTCCCTCGGCTCCGGGTCTGTGCCGCTGAAACGGCCCGCAGATCGAGCGTCCAGGACTTGAATGCCTTCAGCCCCTTCCTTGTTGTGGTCCTGGGCCACCTCCTTGACGTCGTCGAAACTGGCGACCTTGGCGGCGTCGAGGGTGGGGATGGGATAAGGGCAGCACTCAACGCTGTATAGCTCCCCAGACTCCGTAGGTAGCTCCTCTTCAACCCAAAGCTTGAAGTTGTTTAGGATATGAACGTTTTTGTGACCAAAGACCTTCAAGGTCCAGCCGACGCGGGGCGCACTGAAGATGCCGAGCTCCTTGGTGTCGTAGACGACAACCGTATCCTCCTTGCGTATGCCCAGCTCACTCATGGCGGCGGCGAAGCCCTTGGCATCAGGAAGCATGTGGGGATAGGGGCTGCGCTTGTCGATGACCTTGTCCAAGTCGAAGAAGCGCGCCCGCGGAATGCGCTGCTCGCGGAATGCCTGGATTCCAGTGCGCTTGTCATTGGGCATGAACCATGCAGCGCAAAGCGGAACAACGCGGGGATCGGGGTTGATAGTTGAAGGCGGGTTCTTGCGGAGAGCTTCATGAAGCTCCTTCGGCGTCACCAGATACGACGAAAGGCTGCGTCGCGAGGAAAACAGCTGTGTGAACGCTCGCGTGGCCACTGCCACCCGCGGCGCACGACAAGCGACCACCGAGGTCATGATTGAAGCCTCCCGGAGACGATGATGACCCCGGGATGAGGCGCAGAGCCAGCACGATCGAAAATGTGAGGCGGCGAGGCGCGTAGAACGAGGAACTCGTGAGTCGACTAGGTTGTTCAGAGAGAGAGTACGTATGGGCGAGTCTACAAGTCTGTTGTTGGGAGCTTTTCGCCTGTGGAGGCTTAATCAAGGACCAGCGTTTGTAGGTGCTAGGCAGGCTGAGAGAGGTACATATGAAGTCAATTGTAGTGTAAATTCTGTAGCGAGGCAGGCAAGCGAGCACCTGCGGGGAGCTGTTGTAGGTTATTTCTGCGCCAAGATAAGATTATACACATGTACTAATGAACCCCGCCCCCCCCCCTTTCGTGCCTCGGCAGGGGCCTGGGGGTAGCTGGTATGTACTAATAGAATCTGCAAGGTCTTTAATAACGGCCACTATTTGCACGCACATACTGTACGATCCCGCTACTACACACTGTCCTTTCTCCATCTTACCGTCCAAATCCCCAACCTCCCTCCTCCCCTGGACTCTCTCTCTACCAAACACCGCCTTCTCCTCCTCCAACGCTACTTAAGTGCCAGAAAACGCTATGAAAGTCACCATCACCGAGTGGAATGCCGTCGCAACCTGGCGCTGGGATATCCCAGAAGATGACGTCTGCGGCATCTGCCAGGTTCACTTCGACGGAACCTGTCCGTCTTGCAAATATCCCGGCGACGACTGCAGCCTGCGTGAGTCTCATTCGCCTTTCCGTGGCCCCCAGTTGCTAAAAAGCCATTCCACACCTCAGTCTCTGGCAAATGCGGCCACAACTTTCACATGGTAAGCTTCGACACTCGCCCAGCCGCGTCTCTAGTTAGTCTAGTCTAACAACGTCCCATCACAGCACTGCATCATGGAGTGGATCAAGCAGGACTCGGCCCGCGGCCAATGTCCCATGTGCCGCCAGCGTACGAACAAAAATCCATCCCGCCCCCTCACGCTACCAAGCTTGCGGCTGCGACTAACGTAGGTATATCAGCTTTTGAATGGGTCGATCAAGCCAACGAGGCCGGCACTTCGCCCACCGAGTAACGTCAGAACCAGGAAGTGGACGAGAATCGAGATGGACCCAATCGGCTGTCCTATTCGTGCATGCCGGGGTCGATACAACGAATCACGAGAACGGCAACCGATGCACCGCATGCCACTGTCTCATTACCTGGGCGGGCGGATGACCTTCACTACGGCCTTGCGTTACCTACAAGTATAGGCGTCATCGTCATTATTCTATGTATGCAACGTCTCATGTGCAATGGACGGGGGTACCGCCTTCTTCTAGGCATCCGGAACATAGACGCCATCCTTGCACAAGACCACGACGCTTTTGAAAAAGCGCCGCCACTCGAGCGGGTCGCCTTTTATCTTGACGAACCGGACATCCATTATCTCGCTGCCGTCTTGCAGCAACTGCTTGTCGATTTGGATCTCGCCATGCAGGCTCTGCTGCCGACCGTCGAAGGCCTTGACCTTGATGTTGGCTATGGGGCTGGTGGAAAGATTGGGTGAGACGGGGTTCGAGGGTACGTTGAGTTGATGTAGCGCGTCGCTGAGCATCTGCACGAGGTGCGCGACGGGGACGTGGGAGAAGAAACGCGTCAACGATTCGGCCGGACAGATGTCGCGGAAGCGTCGAGCCTGCTGCGTCAGGGTCAGGGAGGGGCCTGGCGTGTGAGAGAACTGCGACATGGAGGGTTCGTCGGCGAGGGCGCCTAGGACGGCGGCGCGAGAGGGTAATGATGAGGCTGGCACGGCGGCGGAGCGGAGCACCGGCTGCTCCCAATCCCAGGCCTTGTCGGTGATGGGCGTCTCGGGCTGGGTCGAGGGCAGCTTTCCGACGTTCGTGTCGATCTGCATGGGATCGGCGGGCTGCGATGTCGAGGGTGACTGGCTAAAATCGATGCGGAGGCTCTCGAGCATCTGAGTGGCCAGGATGATGGGGTCGGATACTTGGCCGTCGGCTGTGAGGAGCGGGTTGCGGCGCGTGTACCACGGATGCGTGCGGATCTGCGAGAAGCCGAAACGGCGGGCCGGGTCGACGGCCATGACGCCGCGTAATAGAGACAGTGCTTCGGGTGGGATCCTCTTCCAGAGAGCGTCGGTACTGTGGCCGGAGGTGCGAACGTAGTTGTTGAATTCCCAATTAGTGGGCGAAGGCTCGTCCCAGGGCGTGTTGCCGACTAATAGGACGAAGAGGATGACGCCGCAGGACCACATGTCGGCAGCGTCGGCCGCATATTGCGCGCCGGCCGTGTCGCCGCGACCGCAAGCGAGAATCTCTGGGGCGATGTAGGGGGGGCTGCCGCAGAGGCTGCCGCTCATCTTGCGGCGGCCCTTGTACTCGAACAAGGTGGCCATGCCGAAATCCGCAAGCTTTAGGCAGCCGTCACTAGACAAGAGTATGTTCTCGGGTTTTAGATCGCGATGAGCGACGCCCATGGAATGCATGAAGCTGACACCTGCGACGAGCTGGACAAAATAGACCTGGGCTATGTCCTGACGGACGCCGACGTCGGCCTCGATCTTGTCAAAGAGGTCACCGCCCTCGGCATACTCCATGGCAATCCAGCGCCAGACGGAATCCTCACCCGAAGCGAACCACTCGATGATGTGCGGATGCTGGCCGACGTGCGAGTGCAGCGACACCTCCATGGCCAGCTGCTTGGCGGAGACGCGGCCATGCTTGGTCGCGTAGCGCTTGTGGATGAGCTTGACGGCGAAGACGGGCGTCGAGGCTTCGAGGGGAATAGCTTTTTTGATCCTAGGAAAAATGGTTTTTGAGTCAGTTGATGAAATAATGTACATACATATGTATGTGTGCCAGTCAGAAGCGTAGAGAGGGAGGCAGGACGTACGAAGCATAGGCGCCTCGGCCGATAGTCTTGGAGACGATCCTAAAGGGCAGGTCGCGGGGAAGAGGGTCCAGTTGAGACTTTTTCGCATCATTGTCAGTCAAGAGACTCGTTGCTTCATCAGGAAGGGAGAGGCGAGACGGAATCGAGCTCACCATGATGTATATTGGGTGTTTTTCTTTCTTCCTTCTTCTTTTCTTTCGGGCTTTTTCAAGCTGACACCATTGCCCGCTGGAGCACGTTTAACACCATTAGCGGCTCACAGGATTTAGCAACTGGAATAGGATCGGGTTTTCGAGTCGTGGTATGCCATGCTTTGGTTGCTGCAGAGGGCTGGCTAGCTGTTGAGACTCGAGATAGTCGAGGACAGGCGTATTCGTATCGATTTGCGCGTCGACGCGTAAAGAGCTAGGTAGATCAGTACGTGGGATCTGCCGTGGAGGTAGTCGCTGCTTATTTGCACTGTGCCAGCTGCCCCCATCACATTTTCCATTACAGGGGACTTTCCACAGTGGCGTCGTCGCCAACGGGGAGCGGGGGAGAGGGAAGGGGAAGGGCCCTCGGCAACGGCGCGGGCGCCTAACATTAACAATGCTTTATCCACTACTAGTTCCCGCTGTTTTTTCCATAATCCAACTTGTTTCTCATGAAGATCCAACTGGCCTATTGCCATAGATGATGTCCAGGTACTCATATACTGTACATATGTATAAGACGAAATCTGAGAAGAAAACCTTGTTGCGAATGAGCTGATATTGTAATCACTAGATACCTAGGTATCTGTGAATACCGACTTCACAACGATGCACTGGTTGGTAATGGTAGGTAGGGTAGTGAGCTGAACATGTATCCATACTGTGCATTCTTCGTAGGGGTTTGTTTTGCAGACAAAAAGTGGGGCGTTGCCACGACAGACGAACCCCCCCCCCCCCCCTCCCCGGTCTAGGATAGAACTGAGGAAGAGAAAAGAGAGAGAGAGTGAGTGAGAGCAGTGAAAAATAAGAGACGCGGCGAGGGAGGCAGCACAGCGACTGACTGGCATGACAATCCCGATGACGACCTGCTGCTGCTCCCCCTCTCATCCCTCTTGACGAAAAAGCCCATACGTCTGATCTCGACCTCTGTTTTTCTTTCCTCTTTAACCCTTCTTCGTCAAGGGCCTGAATCCTACCGACCAATAAACGCTGTCGTCTTCGTCGTCGTCGAGACGCGCGCACGCGCCAATTCTCCCTACCTGCCTACCTGCCTACTACCTTCATACATACTGACGAATTACTTGATCGCTCCTCGTCGTTCGCAGGCCCGCGCGTCTCCTCCCAGCCGCTCTCCGTCGTCGCCCGTTCCTAGTCGCTTCCTACCTTCATAACCTTACCTACCCATTCCTACCTGTCCGGCGAGTGGGCCGGTCCCTCTGCCCTCCTACTTTTTTTTCCTACCTTTGCCCCCCCTCCCCCCTCCCCTTTCTCCCGTCTTCTTTGAAAGAGGGAAAACGTTTGGACGGAACATCTCGTTGTCATTCATACAAACGTTGGTCTGGTGTATACAGACCTTGTTTGACTCGAGCGACGACAAGAGAACATAGACAACTCACCAACTCTGAATAGCTAAGACGAAATCTCATCTTCAAGCTTACATACATACAGCTGGCATGGACTACGCGAGCGAAGACAGCCAGAACTCGGCTCCGGGCAGCGTTCAGGCCGCCAAGCTCAATGGATCCCGCAAGGGCCCTGACTCGCATAGCGTCACCAAGAGGTAAGAGAAAATCGCTTCCTTTTCTCTCTGTGATCCATCTGACGTCCTCTTGCAGACTGCAGACTGAGCTCATGCAGCTCATGACCGCCCCTGCCCCCGGCATATCGGCCTTCCCCTCTGCAGATGGCAACCTCCTCTCATGGACCGCCACCATCGAGGGCCCCGACGAAACTCCCTACGCCGGCTTGACCTTCAAGCTCAGCTTCGCCTTCCCCTCAAATTATCCCTACGCCGCTCCTACAGTCCTCTTCAAGACGCCCATCTACCATCCCAACGTCGACTTCTCCGGCCGTATTTGCCTCGATATCCTCAAGGACAAGTGGACCGCCGCTTACAACATCCAGACGGTCCTGCTCAGCCTGCAGAGTTTGCTGGGTGAGCCCAACAAGTAAGCTTTTTGTCTTCTCCTCAGAATCCTATCGCTTGCACATGCTGATCCATCGCGCAGTGCTTCTCCACTCAACGGCGAGGCCGCCGAGTTGTGGGACAAGGACCCGCAAGAATTCAAGAACAAGGTCTTGGGACGACATCGAGACGTAGAAGAAGACTGATGCCTCGTTCTGGTTGTCTCACGCCTTTCATCATCTGTCACCATCATCCTCGTTTTCGCGCCTTCTCTCTGTTGCGGTTCTTATTGGGTTATCGGGAGTCTAGCCTGGGCACTTATTGGATTCCCATATTGGGACTTTTGGCCAGCATCATTGCGGCCGCGCGATCGTTGGAATTACATAGCCCAGTGTCTACTGACGCGGGGTCTACGAGCGCGGCATCGTTTCTGTAAAAGCACGAGTACCAAATCATCACTTGGCTGCCTCTGCTGTTTTACGCATTGATCCTCTTCCTTGTCAACTCCGAAATGGTGCGCCTGTAACCAGTCCAATAAGAAAAGACGACGTCCAGCTTTATTCTTCCACAATGACCGTAGTTAGGCCCTTGGGGTTCTTGACATTGACCGCCTGTACATAGCTATACAGCTTCTCCTTGGCGTCCTCTTCGTCGTTTCGTCGGCGCGAGATGCGAACCCGCAGCTTAAAGGGGACACCCTTGACACCGCACTCCCACACCTTCTTATTGAGCTGAGGATCGATACGAACGTCCGTGGTGCCCTAAGCAGCCGAGTCAGTGGCGCTTAGAGAGTAGCGGCCGAGATGTCGAAGTGCTTACCATGGACTTGGTGGCAAACGCCTTGATTTCCTTGATGGCGCGAGGAGCCCTCTTCTTGAAGGTGACGCCGTGTAACTTTTGCCCCAAAACTCCGTCAGGCTTCACGCCACCCCGAGATAACATTTCATCGGGTCGAGACGTACCCTCTTGTGCATATTGATGGTGTATTCGCGGGCAACAACGTCCGCGATGGCGGACCGCTGAGCCTTTCCGGCGGGCTTCTTTGCCTTGGTCGACGACATTTCTGATATTAATCTGTCAGTTGCGCGACTGCTTCTGAGTGCGACGGAGCCCGACTGCGTGCAGGCAATAACAGAGGTGGCTGGATTTGTACCTTCGGATCTGTCTGTCTGGCGATGAAGTCCTCGTCGTTGGTGTAAAGATGAGCTAAAAAAAAATAACCCTCCGCAAATTCTTTGTGCGCAGCCAGTGCGAGGTGCTAAGGGATAGCGAGCCAATCAACAGCCAGCATCTTGCAGATGAGGAGGCTGACTCACGTGCCCTACACGTGATTCGATCAACCTCCTCCTTTCATTTGATTTTCTCGGCCAACCGAGCCGAAGTTGCGCCGCCCCTTGTTTATCGTTGTCGGCTTCAACCTCAACGCCTCAGTCTGCTTCATCCGAAAGCAGCGCGAGGCTACAACTGCAAGCGCCTCGAGCGTGATTCTCTCTTTCAGCGACGTGCATCTCCTTTCGCTTGGGAAACCCGATAGACGAAGCAACGAAGACGACGAACGAAGCCCTTTTTTCTTTGTTGTTGTTTCAGCCTACCCGCTCTGAGGGCAGATGTGAGGGAGCCTCGTTTTCGAGGGAGGGCTTTGTGAAACCAGCTGTCGCGAAGCCGCCAAGAGTTCAGCCATCTCATTTCCACATCTTTCAGCCGGTCGTTACTGCAGCGAAATCGAAACAGCGGTTGAACACGCAACCCATGAGAATCACAGCCTCGAGAAGCTCGGATAGAACTTTATCGAGAAGAAGGAGAGCAGCAAAAGCACAGCAAACCTCGGAATAATTTCCCACGAGTGTTTCGCGAGACACAGCATCATGGCGACTCCAATGGCTCCCCCGAGCCCGTCGCCGCAGCCTGATCTCTCGCGAAACCGACTTCCGACCCTCTTCGAGGTGCTGAGCCGAAGAACGCTTCCGCCCGTCGACCTTTTTTCCTTTTACATCTACATGCGCGATCAGCAGCGCTCAGTCGACTATCTCGACTTTTGGTACGTCGTTGATGGCATTGGCGACCGCTTGGAGCCTTTGCTGCCTCACGCTGCTAACCCCCATCTCCTCTGCAGGCTGGATGTGGCCCAACACATGTCGCTGTGCCGTCATTATGTGCGTGAGCTCCGCCGATCTGTCCTTGTGGCTACACCCGACGTGGACAAGGCGGGCTCCAAGAGATCTTCAGCCATCCTCGAGAGCTTGGGCGATCTTGAGCCTCGCACGGCCGGCCCCTCCATGTATCCTTCGGAAAAGGAGAGGGATCAGGACGCGCAGATGTCGGCCTTTTTGCGTGAGGATCAACCCCTTGACTCTCCTCATAGCGGCTCTGGCGTCGTTCGTCCCAGCCCGCAGTACAGCACGCCGCGCAACGTCACCGACTCCAACTCGCCCTCGCACACCGTCGCTCGCCAGGATATCCGTGCCTCGGCCGAGAAGATTCTCTACACTTTCCTGCTACCTGGAGCCGAAAGGGAGATTACACTGCCCGGTTCCATCACCCAAGACGTCACTGTAGCCATTGAGGACGAGGGACGCGACGATCCGGAGGTCTTCGACGTGGCCAAGGATTACGTCTTTCAGGCTATCGAGAGAGACGCCTTTCCCGGCTTTCTGCGCATGAAGGCCCTGGGTAACTTGATTCCTCCGACGCTCGTGATGCGACTCATCATCGGCCTCGTCTCCATGTTTGGCGGCTTTTGGGCTGGCTTCGTCCTCATCTTTCTCGATGCCTGGCGGGCCACGAGATGCTGGGTAAGTTTGATCCGATGCTGATATTTGCTTGTCCCCTTCCCCTGCCCCTTTGTTTTTGGTTTCTGGCTCTTTCTCATCGCGTCAATTTGCTAATCCGTCACGTTGCAGCTCATACTCCCCTTCACCGTCGGCGTCTACTTTCTCGCCTCGTACCAGTACTCCCTAGATCCCATCATGGCCCTCGTCGGTTTCAGCGAGTACACCCCCTTTAACTTCTCGCGCATACGAGAGCCTTACGTCCGTCAACTCCTCGCAAAGCGAGCCATCATGGTCCTGGCCGTCACCTTGCTCGTCGACGCCGCCCTTTGCGTGCTCTTCATCCTCGTCCCCGGCAAGAGGTTGTAGGCCGAGGACGAAGAATGTCTTTTGCCTTTTGATCCACCCCCCTGGATTTACTTTTTACTTGCTCGACTTCGTGCGATCGTTGCGAAGAAATCTCTCGGCGGCAGAGCCGTGTGCTTGAGGTTATGTCTTTTTTGGAGGGTTTGGTCTGCAGTTTCCTGGCGGAATCCTCGCGGAGTGGACGACGATGGTGAAGAAATTGTTCTTGCACATGTTTCCTTTCGATTTTCTTATTTTATCGTTGGTATTTCGGCACTGGATCTGGCTTATGGACCAGCACGGCCACGTCTTTAGTTCTATTCTCTTCCATCTATAATTTTCTTTTTTCCTTGGGCCTTTTATTTCACTGGGTTAAAAAACCCCTAGCCTTGACGACCCTCAACACCGTTTCCCTCGATGCAGTTTACAGATTACAAAAGTTATTATCACAGAAGTCTATGGTAGTCTTCGGGTAAGAGGCCGTGACCAATTGCGGTCACGCAGTCGGTAACGTGCTAAATCTTTTGCTTGGCCCGGGGTTATTTATCTCGGTCATGAGAAGTTGGTGGTGATTGGGCATTCATACATAAGTCGTGTATTCGTGGTCGTTACGTGTCAATCTCGACCTGGCTGGGTTGCAGGGATGATTCGTGACACGAGATGCCAAGGAAGATGGCGAAAAGAGGCATCACATCTTACGTTTGCCGGCTCGCTTCGTCTGCTCCTCGGGTTCGTCTAGCTCCATGTTTTCGTCGGTGACGCCTTGATCTGTCATTGCGCGCTTACCAGGACCTCTCCGAGTCAATTCCTGCGACTTGTCCGGCTCGCGCAGTTCGGCCGTGAGACGGCGCAACCTGTCCCTATCTGCCTTGGCGTCGGCAGCGCGTGTGACAGCGTGGGAGCGAATCTTTCCCATGTTCGACTCGATCTCAGCGAGGCCGACGTTGCAACGGGAAGTCCACAATTTGAGCTCCGAGATGAGTTCGGGAATAGAGCCGGGATGGAGGTCGCGCAGAGGGGCGACGCTGGTGACGCGCACAGTTTGGCGGGCTGGATCGAGGGTGGCGGCCAGCAGGCCCTGGTAGATGGCCTTGATGACGAGGTCCTCGAGCTGGCGTGCCGAGGAGACGCGTAGGGCCCTCTGAAGGCCTTCGTAAGATAGGTTTGTGCGGTCGCGGGCCAGTGTCAGCAACGATAGCTGGCGCAGCTTAAGGGTCTGGGCGTCATTGAGGCTGGGGAGGTTGGACGCGGATGCGAGGTAGTCCTCGTAGGTGCCGTAGGAGAAAATATTGAGGAGGCGCAAGTGGGACCCATAGGAATCACTCTTAGCCAGGGCCTGCACATGCGGCGTCTGAAGTAACTCGGCGAAGATGAAGGTGTTTGGGGCTGATGTCGCTTGGACGATGAGGTCGGCGGCGGCGCGAGGGGACGTTGCCGCCTTGGAGAGCGCTAAAAAGGGCTTTTTTGGGCCCGAAAACGAGGAGATCAGCATGATGGAGAAGGGACGAGATTAGGGCACATCAAACCTCAAGGGCGTTTAGAGCCTTGGTCTGCTCCATGATGGCCGTTTGGCAAAGCAGCGGCTTCGCCGGCGCGATATTTGGGGGAAAGTGGGGGCTGAGGAATAGTCGGGCGAGTCAAGGTAAGAGGGAAGTTAGAAATGACGACGACGATTGGTTCGAGGCGGGTAAAGCAGCTGAAACGACCCAGACCCTGGGTGCCTGACTGACGGGGCCCGAGCGATCGAAGAGGAGAGAGAAAGAGGCCTGAGCGGCTGGTGATTGCGGGTCAGGAGTGTCTGAAAGTCGAATAGGAGCTGCAATTGTTGCGGGTAGGGGAGGAATGACAGTCGGGTTGAACCGCGATAAAGAAAGGGGCGGAGGTACGAAGGAGATACCCGACGATGCGGAAGAGAGGGCGGGCGTCTGTCAAGTTGCGGCTCGGCTGGCGTCGGACAGCAGGACTCAGAAGATCCCTCAGTCCGGGCAGTCCCCTGTAGGTTGAGAAGAAAATCCACAGCCTCGCCGGGTCACGCGGACGGTCACGCGGCGGGCCATGACATGGCTTGGAAGTTGGCGGGTAGGTGTGGGGAGGGGGGGCTTGGTATCGTTCATGCAGGAGCAAAGTACCCTCGAGGTAACGAGGAGCCACCACATACTCTATCAGGGTTCACCAGTTGCAACGTCTCCGTTTCGGCTCGAAACAACGGCAAACATGAAGAGCTAGCTAGGCTTGATAAAGAAATCTCCTTCCTTACCTGTCGATCCCGCGGCGAGGCTTGACATGATAGCATAGGCCCAAGCTAGGTATCTAGATTAGAATCTAGCCATCAGATCCAGGCTGTCATGGCATGGCTGGCAACCAATCATGCTGTAAGGTCTCTGCTCTTCATGCTTTTACCGCAGTACCTCTACAGTACTAAGTTCTTCTCCTAGGCGATAGCCCTCCGATTCCTTAATCCAGTGGGCTGGATGCCGCTAACGACTTGTTCGCCCGGACTTCCCTCCCGACAACGAGGCGTCTTACAACTACCTTGCAAAGGCATGTTTCTCTCGGCCTGCCGGCAATAGGCATTCGCATGGTCTCGAAACTGTATCGTCGGCCCGAACTACTACTGGTCGATTGCCGAATAGGCCTATTCAGGTACCTGTTACGGATGCTAGTGGTCGCATAGTACATACATGCGAGCGAACGAATAATGCGCAATGCGCTATGCTCCTTACTAGCCTCCCCGTCCGCCGTTCCTTCCCCCCCCCCCGCCGCCGCTTATCTAACACTCTTCCGCAGGGGCCTCCCCTCGTCGTCTCGTCGTTTCGTCGTCGCCTCCTGTCCTGACTACTGTTCCAACCTCCTCATTGCGCCATTCCTCTTCCTCTTCTTGCCCTGCCTTATCCTTCTTCAGGGTCGCACTTCGCTCCATGTTTATTCTGCATCTTCTTCCTTCGCCACCGCTGGCCGCCTTCTAATGCGACGCACACCACTGCGGGCTGCGACTAATCTCTGACACAAATTCATCTAAAAATCTTTCCACCTCCCCCGAAGCTGGTCTTCGCAGCATTCAAGGCCTCATACGTTCCGAATCCAAACCCCCTACTGCTGTGTTTTTCGACATGCGCACGCAGAGGCCTTGACCTCGACTAATCTCGTCCTCTACCTCCTCCGATACGACCACCAAGGACCATGGCTCCCTTGGTCATCGCCATTCCGCCGCCGGACTCCGATGGAGCTCGGCTTGCCGTCAGCTCCGGCCGGCCGCGCATGGCTACTACCACACTGCGCGTGGGCGGCATGACGTGAGCAAATCCAATATGCGGCGCAACGTAGAAAATAGTAAGCTGACTGACGCCTCCTCTCAGCTGCGGTTCTTGCACCTCGGCCGTTGAAGCTGGCTTCAAAGGCCTGGACGGCGTGCGCAGCATCTCCGTCAGTCTGGTAATGGAGCGCGCTGTCGTCAATCACGACGTCGACGTCATCTCTGCCGAGCAGGTTCGTGAAGTCGTTCAGGATCGCGGCTTCGAGGCCGACATCTTGTCAACGGACATGCGGACCCCCATCGTGAAATCCTTTTCCGACGGAGCTCAGCTCGCGTCTACGACGGTTGCCATCGAGGGCATGACTTGCGGTGCCTGCACTTCCGCCGTCGAGGGCGGCTTCAAGGGTGTGCCCGGCGTCGAGAGCTTCAGCATCTCTCTCCTTTCCGAGCGCGCCGTCATCGAGCACGACCCGGCGCTGCTGTCGGCCGAGCAGATTGCCGATATAATCGAGGATCGAGGTTTCGGCGCTCGCATCGTCGCCACGGCTACTTCGGCAGCGGCACCGCACAACGCAAGCGGTACCGTTGCCACCACGACCGTTGCCATCGAGGGCATGACTTGCGGCGCCTGCACCTCCGCTGTTGAGGGCGGCTTCAAGAACGTCGACGGTGTTCTCAAGTTCAACATCAGCCTACTGGCCGAGCGAGCCGTCATCACCCACGACACCACGAAGTTGTCGGCCGAACAGATTGCCCAGATCATCGACGACCGGGGTTTTGACGCCTCCGTTGTCAGCACCGTCTTCGACGACAGAGACAAGGGCGACAGCCTTTCCACCGCCCAGCTCAACGTCTTCGGCAAACCCGACGCTGCGGCGGCCACGACGCTTGAAGAGACGGTCAGATCACTACCGGGCGTCATGGCCGTGTCGTTGAGCCTGGCGACGGACAGGCTCACCGTGACGCACCAGCCTGCCGTCGTCGGACTGCGAGCCGTTGTCGAGGCTGTCGAGGCTCTGGGCTTCAATGCTCTCGTCGCCGACGGTCAGGACAATAATGCTCAGCTCGAGTCGCTGGCCAAGACGCGCGAGATCAACGAGTGGCGGTCCGCTTTCCGCACATCGCTCTCCTTCTCCATCCCAGTCTTCGTCATCGGCATGGTTCTGCCCATGTTCATGCCGGGGCTCGACTTTGGCGCATGGGCCTTGGTCCCGGGCCTGTACCTGGGCGACGTCATCTGCCTGGGACTCACGATACCGGTCCAGTTCGGCATAGGCCATCGATTTTACGTCTCGGCCTACAAGTCGGTGAGGCACGGCGCTCCTACCATGGACGTGCTCGTTATCCTTGGCACCTCGTGCGCCTTCTTCTTCAGCCTCCTCTCCATGCTCGTCTCTCTGCTGGTGCCTCCGTACAGCCGGCCCAGCACCATCTTCGACACGAGCACCATGCTCATCACCTTCATCACGCTCGGCCGGTACATGGAAAACCGGGCCAAGGGCCAGACATCCAAGGCGCTGTCGCGGCTCATGTCGCTGGCGCCGTCCATGGCAACCATCTACGCCGACTCCATCGCCGTGGAAAAGGCTGCCGAGGCCTGGGCCAAGTCGCCGCGGGGACCGGTGACGCCTACGACGCCGCGGCTGATGACGGGTTCCGGCGCGTCGGCCTACGAGGAGAGGGAGATTGCGACGGAGCTGCTGCAGGTTGGCGACATGGTCATCATCCGGCCAGGCGATAAGATCCCGGCCGATGGCGTACTGGTCCGTGGCGAGACGTATGTGGACGAGAGCATGGTGACTGGCGAGGCGATACCGGTCAAGAAGCGCGTTGGCGACAGTGTCATCGGCGGCACCGTCAACGGCAATGGCCGGTTCGACTTTCGCATCACCCGCGCCGGCAAGGACACGCAGCTGAGCCAGATCGTTCGGCTGGTGCAGGACGCGCAGACGGCCAGGGCACCTATCCAACAGCTCGCCGACACGCTGGCCGGCTACTTTGTGCCGACAATCATCGTCCTCGGCCTCTGCACGTTTGTGGCCTGGATCGTGCTGAGCCACGTGCTGCCGCACCCGCCCAAGATCTTCCTCCAGAACGCCAGCGGCGGCAAGATCATGGTGTGCGTCAAGCTGTGCATCTCCGTCATCGTCTTCGCCTGCCCCTGCGCCCTGGGCCTGGCGACGCCGACGGCCGTCATGGTCGGCACCGGCATCGGTGCCGAAAACGGCATCTTAATCAAGGGGGGCGGCGCGCTGGAGAGGACGACAAAGGTGACGCAGGTGGTGCTGGACAAGACCGGTACCCTGACGCACGGCAAGATGACGGTGGCAAGGACGACGATGGCAACGCCATGGGCGGCCAACGACTGGAGAAGGCGGCTCTGGTGGTCCATGGTCGGGCTGGTCGAGACAGGCAGCGAGCATCCGATCGGTAAGGCGCTGGTGGACGCGGCCAAGCGTGAGGTCGGCATCGAGCCCGAGGGCGCCTTTTCCGGGACCGTCGACGAGTTCGAGGTGACGGTGGGCAAGGGCGTCAAGGCGCTGGTCGAGCCGCACTCGACGCCGGCTGTTCGCTATCGCGTACTGGCCGGCAACGTCGGTCATCTCCAGGCCAATGGAATCGAGGTGCCGCGGGAGGCGGTCGATGCTTCGGAGGAGCTCAACGCGGCGGCCAGCAACAGCAACAAGAACGACAAGGGCGAAGACAACAACGGGACGACCAACATATTCGTGGCCATCGACGGCCAGTACGCGGGCCACGTGTGCCTCGCCGACACGATCAAGGACGGGGCGGCGGCGGCAGTGGCGGTGCTACACCGCATGGGCGTCAAGACGGCCATGGTGACGGGCGACCAGCGTTCCACGGCGCTGGCGGTCGCGGCGGCCGTGGGCATCGCCAGCTGCGACGTCTTCGCCGGGGCCAGCCCGGATCAGAAGCAGTCCATCGTCCGCCAGCTGCAAGCGCGGGGCGAGGTCGTGGCCATGGTCGGGGACGGCATCAACGACTCGCCAGCGCTGGCCACGGCCGACGTCGGCATGGCCATGGCCAGTGGCACCGACGTGGCCATGGAGGCGGCAGACGTGGTCCTCATGCGGCCCTCGGACCTGATGAGCGTTCCCGCCGCGATGCACCTTACGCGCAGCATCTTCCGGCGCATCAAGATGAACCTCGCCTGGGCCTGCCTCTACAACGTGCTAGGTCTACCGGTCGCCATGGGCTTCTTCCTGCCGCTCGGCTTCCACATGCATCCGATGATGGCGGGCTTCGCCATGGCGTGCAGCAGCGTCAGCGTCGTCGTCAGCAGCTTACTTCTCAAGTTTTGGACGAGGCCTTCTTGGATGATGGCTGAGGCGGATGACGATGCTGCGCTACCCTCTCGGTCTAGTCTTCTTGGCTGGCTTCGTCTCCGTCGGCCCCGTGCCGTTGTTGCTGATGCCGGTTACGTGCCGCTGCAGGATCTTGACGTTGAGAACGGGCCGTGAAAACGATGACGATGACGATGATGATTCGGGAATCGCTTGTATCTATCTACAGTCTTCTACAGGAGGGGTCCCCCCCTTTCCTCTCCGCCTCCTCTCTCCCCCCCCTTATCTCACCAACCTCCCTCCTGTACCCCCTTTTCTACCCATTTGCTTACCTACCTACCGCATGATGTTGTTTTCACGGGCTTGGCTACCTACCTACCTACTTGCCTCCTCATACCTACTACCTGCATACTCTACCTACCTACGCATAGACATCTATCCTATCGCATCAACCCCCGCTCAAGCCATCTAGCAAATGTCGCCAGTTAAAATATACCACCTTTTTTTTTCCCCTTCCCTTTCCTTTCCCCCTTCCCGCGAACCAACCCGCTCATCACACGTATGTATGTCCTCCTCCCCCCGCTTTGCCCCCCTTTTCGTCCTTCCCGCGTGACGCTTTGACGTACGTGATATATATTGTAGGTAACATTAACAGCGACGATATCATGTCATGACATAACTTGGCATACATACTCCGTATACTGGGTGTCATGTACGGATATGGATATGTATGTACGTATGTATAACAAGACGGTTCTATGTATCCGTACATACATGTTGTGAATCTCGTGTACGGTATTCGGTTTGCCACTCGCTCTGGCCCCTTCTTCATGCTGTGATACCTTACTCGGGCGAAAAAAGGGAGGGTTCAATGGGACCAACATGACGATGCAGCCATCTTCTTTCGTCTTACTGTTTTTTTTTTTTGGTTCCCTTGATTCACACCCCCTTTTTCTACGAGACGAATCAAGCTGTACTTCTTTTTCTTTGTTTCTCACCTGCCTGTATGTATGGGTTGGTGATGGTAAGTAGGCTTCATCGTCATCTTGTTTCCGGTGATCCGATCTTGTCACCTGTCAATCGCTTACTATGCCCTGAGTAGGTAGAACGTGACCGTTCGGCTTCGGTTCCAACCCCTTTCCTCACCGTGAAGAAAGCCCCCTCCCTTCTTCAACTGGGAACATGGGCGGAAATTGTAAAGAGGATCTGCCTTTGAAACAGCTCGACTCTCATATCAAAGTACGTATGTAGGTAGGTGAATATGTAAATAGGTAGTAGGCAAGACAAGGTAAGGTAAGTAGCAGGTAAGTAGGTACAGGTAAGTAGTAAGTGAGTGTCTCGCTCCATGATGTACTCACTCACCATTTCCCCAACGTCTATCCTAGCAGAACACCACCGTGACGACGACGACGACAACGACGACCCCTGACGAGATTATCCCAGCCAAGCCCGCAGCTGACCAAAAATCATTATTTGTCGTCATGTCCCGGGACAAGCTTCAGCCTTAAAAACCCCCCCGTAGGCAGCCCGCTGTCTTTCTTTTTGTGTGTGTGTATGTCTCCTCCTCTTTTTGCAAGGCTTCTTTTTCTTGTTGTTGCCTCTCCCTCCCCGGTTCCCATGCACATGAGCGTAAACGAGGAACGGACGGGGGAGGGGATTATGATGTCTTGTGTAACATCATCATCCCCGAACCCCAAAATTTCATGGCTTTCATGGTAAAACAGGTTCCAGATCCTCCCATTCTCTCCGGGGGGAGGGATTGAGGAAAGAAGAAGAAAAAAATGAATGGATGGAAAAAAAAAAGATGGGACGCAAAACGCCATGCCGATGCGATGCTGATCTAAATCTTTCTGTTTTTTTTTGTTCTTCTGTTCGCTCCCCAAAAGTAAGGGGCATCTCAAGCGAATGTTCCATTTTCGCTCATGGGCCAGCTGCAATTTAAGAAAGAAGGGGGAAAAAGAGATAAGGGTGAGGGTTTTCAAGATGCCAGCCCTCGTCTTCTCTTGAGTCCGACGACGGGCGGCGGAGGTTGCGACGGAGGCACACTCTCCCGCTCACCTCGGAAGAGAACATCTTCATGCGCGGCGCAGAGCTCGCTCCAGGCGACGAATCTACCGCCGTCGGCATCCGACCAGGCTCCTCCGTAGAGCACATCGCCCGAAGGAAGGCTTGCCGGGAACTTCTTCTTCGGCGCCCACTGGCGGCCGTCGATGGGCGCGGCAGAGATGAGGTGGCCCGCCTGCGATGACTTGACGGCCGCCTTGAGCAGGGACATGGTATAGGGGTACCACCACTGCAGACGGTACTGTTCGTCAAACGAGTCCTTGAGACCCGTGCAGTGCCAGACGGCGTAAATGTGCTTCGTCACCAAGTTGACGCCGAGATTAAGGGTTCGGATCCACTCTCCGGCCGAGGAGCTGCGTCGAACCTCTGGAAGGTCGTCGTGCAGCCTCGTGAGAGCCTTGCGGACGCTGACGGGCATGTGAATCGAGTAGGGCTCAAAGTGCGGGCCAAGCTGGAGGACGTCTTCGTTGACCGTTGTCGTGTTGCTATCGCCCTCGGTAAAAGCCAGACGGCGGAGGAAAGGCTCATACCCGGCCTTTGTCTGGAAGATGTGGGATTCGTAGTCGATGGCGACGTGCAACTCCGTCTCATGCTGCTCCGACCTCTTCTCGGGGACGACACGATCTTGGGGTCCGCCGGAGACGTCTCCGATGGCCCGTTTAGACCGCCAATACTCCTGCCGGGCCCAGACGTTGGAGACGTAGTACTGGTCCGACTCGCGGAGGTCGTAATGCGGGTCGTATGTGGCCGAGATTTCGTCCATTGTTTCATCGATGAGCCTCCTCAGGTCGTGGACGGGGCCTATAACGGTTCCCGAGTTTAACCAGCGAGGATCATTAAACTCAAACTCGCCATTACCCGTCTTGGGACCGAAAGCGTGGGGACCCAAAGGCGAAGGCGGAGCCGCCCAGCATCGCGGTGCTCTCGGGTCAAAGGGGAAGCAGATCTTGTCGGGGCCCCAGAAGAGTGTTTGGCGAAAGTTGCGGTTTCGGGCATCTGCTACCGAGATGTTCAACCGGTCGGCCAGCTGGGCATCGGCCCGGTTTGCGACCTCGAAGTAGCGCTCGACTATGATCTCGGCTGGCAGCTGGTGGATGATGTCGTAGCCGTCAACGATGACGGCCAGGTCGTCGTCCTCTTGGGCCGGAAGCGAGTGTAAGTAACGCTTCATTGCGCGCAGCTTGGCCAGGTGCGTCTGAGCGGCGTCGAGCTCGCCGACACCGTTCCAGCCTAGAAGCATGGGAACGGGATACCGGTTGACGATGGACGAGACCAAGTTGTAGCATAGTTGCAGATTCGGCTGGCTGGCCGGAACCAGGTAGTGTAGTCGTGCGGTCCGGGTGGCCGGGCTGAGGCCTATCAAGCTCCAGTTCAGTCGGGAGTCGGGGGAAAAGTGCTAATAGACGGCCGATTAGCGTCCACCGGGGGGGCAAGAAAGATTGTGACAGATGGGGGAGAAATGGGGTCCAAAGAGACTGGAGAGAGAGAGAGAGAGAGAGAGAGAGACTGTAGGACATACAGTCGAACGCAAAGACGAATGCGGAACGAATAGTAGCATCAAGGCGATGAAGATGGCACAGGCCGTGGGCAAGAGGGCACGCCGCAAGAAAGGGGCTGAAGCCATGACAGCAGACACCACCGTACGATAGAGAAAGGAGAGACAATGACAACTCTTCAGGACATGGAAAAACGAGAGACGGTCGAGGCGAGTAGCCGATATCAGCAAAAAAAAAAATTCAGGGCCTGGTAAGGGAGGTCGAGTCAAAGGAACGTGAGTGAGAATCAAGAGGGAGCGATTGGGAGCGGCCTGTTTTTAGGGAAGGGAACGCAAGATGAACCATTTGACAATCAGCGAGACGACGAGAAGACGGATCTATCAAGGAAGAGCATATCACCGGTAGGTAGGCGTGCAGAGAGATGCTAGCATTATATCCGTACCTTGTGAATATTATACCTACATACGTCCGTACATGCAACAGGAAGAAGCAGGGCCAGGGGGGGGGGGGTGTAAGTGAGAGAGGAGGGAGGGGGGGGAGAGGGAGGAGGGAAGAAGGGGAAAGGGGGGGGGGGGGGGGGGGGGGCCCTTTCCCCCTCCCCCCCCCCCCCTCTCTGTCCCTTTCCATGTGAGCGCAGGTAGAAGAGAGCAGGGGGGGCGGGCGGGCTCGCTCGCTCGCTCTGAGAAAGTGGGGGGGGGGGGGAGGGGTGGGGGGGGGGGGGGGGGGGGGGGGGGGGGGGGGTGCGTCTCTATTCCCCTTCCCTCCCCCAAGGCGTCGTGCGTTGTGCGAAGAATGAAGATGATGCAACTCTCTTGATTTCTTCCTACTTGGCGCCGAGAAACGGTTATTGATGATGTCTTGCTTTGCCAAAGTCTGAAAAGGCCCGGCTATTCATTCATTCATGCGACTTTGTCAGGTAAAAAAGTCTAAAGGGTGAAAACAAAAAGGGGGGGTGTGTGGTAGCTTCCGGTAGAGGGCCATCGGCAGGTAAGAAAGGTCGGGCTGAGGTGACGATGCTGCATGCGCGGGCGCGCAGCCCCTGAAAGGCTGGGGCAAGGGGGGGGGGGGGCTTGAAGGACGTGTACATACATACATTACATGCCTACCTACCTACACACCTAGGATGAATGAGAGTGAGAGACGGTGAGAGACGAGAAACGAACGAGAGAGTGTGTGAGCGAGAGAGAGAGAGACGAGAGAGAGACGAGATGACGACTCGTCTCGCAGAAGCACAGTGCTCAACGCAACACTGTATAGATATACATAGCCCAATTATACCCGAACACTGTGCGCAACGAACGGATGTCAGATCACACACCGGAACCCTCTACCTGTGGTAAAGTCTATTTCATCGAAACTGCCAACACGCTTCTAGACGAACCGGCTTTTTTATTGTTATTTTTATACTGTTCTTTTATGCCTTCTTCTTACCGGTCTGGAAGGCTGACTGGAGGTGAGGCAGGCAACGTCTCGTCCGGTAGTATGTATGTGTATACAATGTCGACCCCCGGACCGTCCGTGCGGTTTGGAAACGTTCTCCTACTGTGCCACTTTATACTACGACTTTACGACGGACAATGTGTGTGTACGGATATGTGCCTTTCCTTGCCTCTTTCTTTTATCTCTCTTTGGCTGGTGACACTGCTTGCTCCTTTGTGTTGCAGAGGTAGGGACGCATCAAACAACAACAACAACAACTAGAAAGCTTCCGCAAATCTTATCCTACCTAACACACCTCTACCTTGTTGATGGCGTGACGCTCTCTCTCTATCTCTTTCTTCTCTCTCTCTTCTCTCTCTCTCTCTCAAAAAAAAACCCCCAAAAAAACGCCTTCTGCCCTCAAACCTATACTCATGTACATACATACATACATACATACGTAGGGTTAGTCATCCGTTAGGTTGAAGCTCGGCAAGCCCAAGAATGCGGCCCCGATAGTTGGGCCCGGTAGCTAATGAATGGCTTTGTGCCTGGACGATTTGTATCTAGTAATTTGAGCACATGTTCTAGTCTACCTTCTTGGCGCTCTTAGACTGAGCTCCGGTCTCAGACTCTTGGTCGTGTGCGAATTATTTTGTTTTCTTTTATTTGTCTTGGCTGTCATCTCTCTCTCTCTCTCTCTCTCTCTCTCTCTCTCTCACACACACACACACACACACACAAATTCACCCTTTCGCTTCTTATTCTTTTTTTTTCCCTTTCCCCTCTCCCGCGTCCGCCATACAGATTGATACGGTATTCGCGCATGTGTAAGCTTGCATTCATGCATATGGCTGTTGTTCAAAGGAGACTGGTCTCTTTCGGACAATTTAAAAATTTAATAAAAACGGCTTGGCTGCTGCTGCCGCTGGTCGTGGTGATGGTGGTGGTCCTGCTTTTAGCAACAAGGTTGAGACATCCCGAGGGGTGACGTATGTCGTCGGTATGGTCAACCGTCAGCGGCCCGAGCTCGAACCTCGTAAATACCCAAGCGGTGTCCTCCCTACAGCGTGCCGGCCCGGAGTCATATCTACTACTTACGAATGCGTACCACATCTATCGATCGGACGGACAAAGACATTGATCAGTGCATAGACATGTCGGGAGTTTTATTCCTTCGTCTCAACCTTGCGGGGATTCTCTTGCTTCTCTGTAACTGTATTACTACTCATAGTCATACATAAAGCCTGAACGGTAGGAGACAACTGTAGGGGGGGAGCAATTGGAAAGACGGGAACCCACTCAGCTGCATGAGAGGTGTAAAACTTATCCAGCAACACGGCAATCGGCTGTTGGTAGTTTGATGGCGTAACTCGCATGGCAGCCCGGATTGCGATTCGTGGAGGAGGAGAAGCAGGAGGAGGAGGAGGAGGAGGAGGCGGCTGGCATGATATAACACCACTTTCGCTCGACACGAGTAAGGTGCAGACGCGAAACGGTCATTGCCGAGGGGGTTTGATTTGCCTGCCTACCTAGGTAGGTAGGTAGGCGGGTAAGGAGGGCAAAGTCAGGGTCCGGACGGACAACGTGGGTGTGTATTTGTATGAGTGTACGGATTATGTATGTACCTATGTATGTGTTCTTATGTGTACGTCCATGCTATTTTATACAACAATGAATAAAGGAGGCTCTCTTTTTGGGGGTTATTGTTTTAGCAATCGATTGTGCCGGATCGCAGTAGCTGCTACGAGGACACAAAACGGTCAAAACCTGTACACACTAACATGGAGAGACTCCCAAATTGCGTGAGACGGCTCAGGGCGACGCGTCGACGGCAGGAATAGAAGCCGGATACGAGGAGTATTGTACTCCTACATCGATACATTGTACCTCTGTGTGTGTGTGTGTGTGTGTGTGTGTGTGTGCGTAAAATGATGTGTGCATGCACGCTTGTATGTATGTATGTACATACGAGGTATGTTCGTGGTATGCCTCAAATCGCTCAGTACCAGGTCGCCCTCACAAGAGCATCGCAGCAGGAGTATCCGTCTGTAGAGATCGTACCTGGTAGTGATGAGAGCGCACGGGACCTCCAGCCGCTACACCTTCTTCATGTACAAGTGCCAGCAGCTAGGGGCTTATTAGCACATCCTACATACACCCACGTGACCCACCTCATGTGCCGCTACCGCCCCTCCTTTCCCTTTCCCTCTCTCCATCTCTCCCCCCCCCCCCCCCCCCCCAAACGCCAAGGCACGCCAAGGCACAGCTGCCCGCCAAGCCCCTCAGCGGCTACGGCTACATGTGGAGAACAGTCGCAGTGGGTTATGGCCTTGTACCGGCTCCGCCAAGACTCCCCACGCCGCAGGTAACTGCCCGGGCCCCCGTCCTCCTCCCCCCCTAATCCGGATACGTACCTCGTCCAGCCCAGCCAACCATCACATTCACTCCGTCATTATTGGTCCTACGCCAACCGACCTACCACGACTATTAAATAGGTACCTACCAACTTGACCTTTTGCAGATCCAGCAGCAAGCTTCTTCCCGCTTGGATTTCGCTCCCTGACTTAGTACTTCGTACTTCCTACCTCCTCCTCCTACGTAACTACCTACCTAGTCTTGCTTGCTTGCTCGCTTGCTTTCCTGCCTCCTCTCTTTTTTTTCTTTAATTCGCTATTCGCTCTTTCCCACTTTTTGACCTCTTCCCCCCCTCCTTCTTCTTCTTCTTCCGCCCCCCACACACGCTTTTCGTCCGGCCTTCTCGACGCCTCCCCACAATCTTCCAACGTCCCTCTTCTCCATTCCACACACCCCCCCCCTTTTTCACACTCTTAACGTCCCTCTCCCTCCTACTCTCCCTCCCTCATCTTCTTCGCTCGCTATCGACTTGTCCGACCCTCTTTCGACCCTCTTTCGACCCTCTTCTTCTCTGTCTCTCTGTGTCATCAGCGCCCACCGGCGCCTGACACCGTTCCTCCGCCAGTCTATCCCTCGAAAGCGCCGTACGCGCCGCCTCGTCGATTCCACAGACCGAGCCACGTCATCCTCGGCCGCGTCCATCCGACTTTCTTCGCCATCGCTCGCTTACGGCCTACATGTCGCACCAGAGTAATTGAAATAGAACCCGACATCGACTGTCCAAAGAGGAAAAAAAAATAGGACGTATCGCGGAATCAGCTCTCGATATCCTCGTCATCTACTGTCTGCCATGGCTCGCCAAAGTGACGACGAGCCAGTCGCTCTCCTCGCGCCCGAGGAGCAAGACGGCGATTACAAGGCAGACGTTCGCGATATCGAGAGTGAGGCCGACTCCGACTCCCTACCCAACCAGAACCTCGATCACGAATATTCCATCCCCAGCACCGTCAAGTTCACATGGCTTGGCACCTATTTCTTTTTCTCGCTTCTTCTTACCCTCTATAATAAGCTCGTTTTGGGCATGGTCAGTCCTGCCATCTCTACCCGTCCGTTGGGGAGGAACGGTTTGCTTACTCGTCGCAGTTTTCCTTTCCCTGGCTTCTCACCTGCCTTCATGCGTCCTTTGCCAGCTTGGGCACGTACACCATGATGAACATGGGTTACTTCAAGCTGTCGCGCTTGGGACGTCGCGAGTACTTGGCTCTCCTAGCCTTTAGCGCTCTCTTCACCGCAAATATCGCTCTCTCAAACTTGTCCCTGGCAATGGTTTCGGTACCCTTCTACCAAACGATGCGCATGTTGTGCCCCATCTTTACCATTCTCATCTACAGGGTTTGGTACAGTCGCACCTATAGCGGCATGACCTATCTCTCCTTGGTTCCCCTCATCATCGGCGCCGCGATGACGACGATGGGGGAGATGACGTTTACCGATGCCGGATTCCTCCTCACCATTCTCGGCGTCATCCTCGCCGCACTCAAGGTACGTCAGCGCACACTGTTGTTGGCCACATGTGCGTGTCTGCTAACGGCCCACCTAATCTAGACTGTCGTCACCAACCGATTCATGACGGGGTCCCTGGCTTTGCCACCCATCGAGTTCCTCATGCGCATGTCACCTCTGGCCGCCCTGCAAGCACTGGCCTGCGCCACGGTGACGGGCGAAGTGGCAGGCTTCCGCGACCTCATAACCTCGGGCGACATTGCCCTGGGCCCGGCCTTGGCCTCGCTCGGCGGCAACGGTTTCCTTGCCTTCCTCCTCAACATCGCTTCCTTTCAAACGAACAAGCTGGCAGGCGCACTGACGATGACGGTGTGCGGCAACTTGAAACAGTGCCTGACGGTCTTGATCGGCATCTTCATGTTCCGAATCTCGGTAGACATGCTCAACGGGGCGGGCATGGCGGTAACCATGATTGGGGCCGGGATATACAGCAAGGCCGAGCTGGACAACAAGAGAAAGAACCGGCAACCGGCATACGAGGCCCTGGAGCAGAAGCCCAGGTAGCTTTCGTTCTTTTTTTTCCTCTTTTTTTTCCCCATTTGACGACGACCTTCTTGGCTGGATCAAGGTGCGACGGAGGAGGCTTACGAGAGAGCAGGGGGCTGCGTCGGACGATGGATGCAGTCACTTTCTCGCAGGGCCTCTGGGCGGCATGGCACCGCAGGGGTTTGCTTCAGACGGCCGTCTCGATGTACAGGCATTTTCATGGGCGCCGGTGCGATATGGAAGGGGGGAGGCAAAGAGGTGTCGGCGTTTGGATTGACCAGCACAGCAGTAATACATTCGACATACATTCAACAGCCCAGGATGCGGCAATGTTGTGGATACGGACGTCCTGGTTTTTTTTTTGTACATATCATAGCACTACAGGTGGTTTTTCTGGGCCCCTCCCTTCTCTTGATCTCTCAAGGTCGTGACGAGGTTTGAGAAGCTTCTTTGACAGTCTCGAAAGAAAGTCTACCTACCTACCTACCTACCTACCTACCTATCTATCACCTACCTACCTAGGTAGGTATCTGCCTGTCTGCCTGCCCAACAAGTACACCTATCTGAATAGGTGTACGGATACCACCTTTTTTACAGACGTGTTCTTACGAATGGATGGGATGGATGGATGGATAGATGTAAGTCATCAGTACTATAATCCGTACATACGCCGTACACACATGCCTACCGACCTACCTACAGAGAATATTCCAAGGGGCACGTTGCCGAGTTCCGATCTGCCGACTCAGGCTTCCAGCAAAGGGGTGTGCGTCGTCTCCTGGGTAAGGCAGGTAGTATTGTATGGGATTTTGGACCACGGTTTGTTCACGAAACCAACGGCCCCAACGGGGGGGGGGCATGCATGTTGTAGGGCGGGATGGGAAGATTGAATGAATGAAGTATGGATACTTCCCTTAGGGGTATCCTTCAAGTACGGATACGGACGTAAAAGGAAAGAAAGAGTCTTTCGTCTGGTCTGATAGGCGGGAAGAGGAAAAGACAGGGTTGACGGGAACAACAATTACCTGTTCGCTTTTGCTTGACAAGGGGGGGGGCTATCATCCCGGGTCAGAGACAGCGCGGAGGAGGAGAGACGAGACGAGCGAGCGAGCGGTTAACGCACAGACGGGGGGGGGGGTTGTTGGGGGTTGGGTACCTGCGGCTACGGGCTGCCGGGATCGCTGCTTCCAAGACTCGAGGGAGTGGCATTTGTGACGCGCGTACGGATACTGGTGTTTTTGGGTTGCTTCTTCTATGGAACACTACTCTGTAGATGATCGTATAGTAGGTACATGTAATCTGGGTAGGTATGTATGGACACATATATCATACTTCTGTGCATGATATTGACAGCCTTGTCTTTCGCTAAAGAGTTCCATTCATCTACATATGTGTTCGTATGTATCATCCGTGTACATATGTGCGAAAGCGAGTAAAAGAGGTGAGTGAGTGAGACGGAGATGATAGGGGGAAAAAGGCGACGGAATTGTCTATACAGCTGAAAATCGTGAACAAAGCCGAAAGGAAAGAAAAAAGGGGGGGAAGAGAAAGGGACCCAAACGGAAATCCATCCCATTCCTCTCGTCGTCACAGGCTGAGAAAAGAAAAGAAGAGTGAGAGCAAATAAAAAAGGGGGAGGGGGGGGGGGCGGAAGAAAGAGAGAGTGAGAGTGAGAGTGAGAGACAAGAGTTTGAATTTCATCCCACGTGCCAAGACCAGGCGACGTGCCGGCTTTCCCGCTTTTCCCGGCTCCGTTGCTTTGCTCTCACGCACTTCCGTCCGAACCCCCGTCGGTCCGTTTTTTTGCGACGAGGTTGAATTTTTTTTTTTTCCTTGCTTTTTCTTTTTTTTTCTTTTCCTCTAAGGTTGATCCCTGCGCGGATGCTTTTTGCTTCTTTGGTTGCTTCTTTTTATCTTCTCTTGATGCTTGCTTGTTAATGTAGATGTACTTTAGCATTCTCATGGATGTACTAATAGAGATGGCTCGATGGAGAGACTCGACTCTAACCTAGGTACCACACGGAATATACTATTCACCACAACCACTATGCATACATACCTACATACATACAGCATAGCTAGAAACATACCTACATACAGACGTATGTATATACATACAGGCTCACGTTCTGCTCCCCTACTGATTGAAACGCAAGCTTCTGCACGCCACACGCCCCTCCCCCAGAAAAAGAAGGACAAGTAAGGGGCTGTTACATCGTACAATGTAGGTACCTAGGTACATGTGTATTCTCGACGAAGTGGCAGCTTTCCGGCTACCTGGAGCGATAAATGCATAGCATGCTATCCGTACCTACCTAGGGATGTTATATGGCTACCACCTACGTAGCCTGTCTCAGACGCGGGTTTAAAAGGGAAAAGAGAGCAAAAAAAAAAGAGAGACTCACATATGTCTTCTTTCCTTGGCGGTTTTTTTGCTTGTTCTTGCTGGTGGTTTAAAAAAAAACAAAAGCTTCAAAATGTTCCACCATACGAGAAAGAATCTTTTCTTTCCTTCCTTATCTCCTTTTTTTGCCTTTCACTCTCTTCACTCGGCTATACGTGCCGCTTCTGGAAAAGAAAAGACATTTCTCACGATGAGAAGATTTTCCGCCTTTTCTATATTTACTTACCTACCTACGTTTGGATGTAGAATGACGAGAGACAGATGACTTTTGTTTATTTGACCTTTACTGCCAGGGGGGGAGGCAGAGAGACAGAGAAAGAGAGAAAGGGTCGCTCGCGGCATGCTAGTTGCCGAAACGCGTCAGCTGTGTTTAAATAGAACTGCGTTGAGGAAAAAGGAAAGAAGACGAGAGAGAGAGCAAGGGGGGGGAAGGCGTGCATTTCCGGATACATGTCAACCTGAGTAGGACACACCCGCTCATGATGAATTTTTTCCATCGTCGTCAACTTCCATGTCAACGGCCTTGGATACCCCATGTTTTTTTTTTCATCTCCCCTCCCCCCCCCCCCCCCCCCCCCCCCCCCCCTCACCCCCCCCCCCCCACAAGAGACGGCAACAGAAGACACACAAGAGGCACGTGC